>VDFB02200232.1:0-49953 GCA_007258455.2 Sequoia sempervirens
TAATATTTTAATATTATAACTTAAGTGGATTGATGAAGGGGTCGCCCATCATGGAAGGGGGCCATTTGACGATTAAATTTATAATTAAAAATTTGGCTGGAGACTATTGAAAGAAATAAAATAATAAGTCGAATTCTTTTAATGATCCCTATCTTTAAGGAATTCGCACTTTTCATGGGTATAAGGCATTTTCATTGGAATTTGAGCCATTATGTCATTGTTTATTGAAAATTGATCAATTTTCGTCAAGAGCACGGAAGCCAAGGGTTTCAGTCTCAGAGCATTGGGGAACGAGCCATCTCTAGTGAAAGCGATTCAGAGGGTGTGAAATATCATCCGATTTATTGCCAGGCAGAGGAATTTCTTCATCCAGAAGAAATTACAGAGCATTCAGAGATCATTCATTCTCAAAGTTTTGTTGGTGGTTTTATCCAGGAAGCATCTTGCAACCAAGGCGCATCATATTCTAGGGTCTGGGCACTTGTTTCAAGGAGCCGTACGATTTGTACTTGCTGGTCTGACACAGTCGTACCCTGCAGCAGGCCGTACCAGCATCAAAAGGGGCGTGTTCTTGATCTTAAGCAAAACGCCTTGCATTCTGGTCTTCTATCTTCATCATTGGTGGCGCCTCAGTATCTGGATCAATTTGCAACCACTGGACAAAGGGAGAAGGGAGCATTCAATGCAGCCGTACCAGATCTGATTATTTCCAGTTGCTGATAATACCAGGTTCTTGTTAAATAATGCTGATTCATTGTTGCATGTTGTCAAATCTTTGTTGTATTGAAGCCAGATGAACAATAAATGATTTGCCATCCTTAGATCTTGTATTTTCTATCCATATTGGCAGTATAGCATTTTATTTGAATTTATTATCAATTTCTATCAAAATCGCATTCTTTCATTATTCATGCAAAAAATCCAAAAAAGTCAAAAAACCAAAAACACACAAAATAATCAAAAGAACAGTCAGATTCAGAAACAGGGGGAAACTAGGGTTTCTACAGCAGGCTGCCGAAATTAGCAAGATTTGATAAAGCAGTTGAAGATGTGAAAGATTCTCTAAGTTCAATTGCAAAAGGTGAAGAGATCCTGGAAAAGCGGAATTTTGCTATAAATAGTAATGATGCTCCTGATAGAGATACAGTTTCCAGCTTTTTGGCGAATGTGGTTGAGATTTAAAGTAGCAGTTAACTCAATGCTTTCTCCCAGCTTTCTTTCCATTCTTATCTCATACTTTCTTTCTATTCTTGGCTCATGCTTATCTATTCTTTGAAGGAGAAAGATATCAAATTGTAATAGTTGGCACTTTCCTTGTTTTTATGCTTTCATAGGTTGTTAGATGTTTATCTTGTTTTAGTTTTAAAAATAAAACTTGCATGTCGGCAAGTCTTAGTTGTAAAAGCAAGGAGATTTTAGGGTTCCCTACTCCTCTGCTTGTGTATAAATAAGGGCAGCCTTGCCCATTTTTCTTTAATGGTTATTGTAATAGCAAATTGTTGAGCCTATTTTGCCTATAAGTTGTTGTTCAGTTTTTGTTCACTTAGTGTAAGAGCAAGCTTGTATGCCCCTTTTAGCTGCAAGTTATTGTTCAGTTCTTGTGTTACTTGTGTCAATGTATTCTAGTTGATCGCTAAACTGTAAGCCTATTTTGCTACAATCTTGTTGTCCCAAAAGTGTAATCTTTGTTACTTGAGATTTGAGAAAATAAAGTCTTGTCCCTACTTTGTTGCCTTGATATAACGTCTCAGATTTCCATTTTATATGTTCTGCTTATATGATCTTTATTTCAGCATGCATTGAAAGTACATTAGATATGCGTTGGAAGAAAGTTTGTTTAAGTATTTATGTCAAAGAATCATTCCTTGTCCATTTCGAACTCTCAAGCTCTACGTTTACTTGAGTAGTTAGAAACGTCATTAGAGTAGGCTTAGTTGTAGTTGAACTTCTGAAAGAGAAAATCTCAACTACGGCACTTGAGTTTTATAACCTTGTGCTCTTAGCTAAACAAAAAGATTGGAAAATTAGTTTTAGTTTACCTTCTTTAAGCAACATCAGCCAAGAGGGAGCTTCCCCTCCTATTTCAAAGAGCAGTTAATTTGTGCATAGCTGTTCGTTTATAATCCGCATTCCAGAGGTGCGAATTGAAACGCCAACAATTTTCTGATGCCCACAGTGGGGCACGAGGCATAAAACTTCAAGAAAGCTTACGCTTTATGACACGGTAATGACCATCTGACATCCTATTGCGTGATCCAGCCAAAAGCAATGGGTGATAACAACAATAATGCTGGCAGGAATTCGAGACGTCCACCCCCATTACCTTGGGGTAATAACATTGGACCTTTGGCTTTGCGGGAACATCACGAATAACCCAAAGGATCAAGGAAGCACGTTCCATGGTTTCACAGTGATGGAACTCAACATCCTGATGATCATATTTCAGCCTTCTCAACGGCTTGTGTCATCTTGCATGTAGCACATGAAGACATCGCAGTGCATCTCTTTGTGGAGACTCTTGTTGGGAATGTTGTTGACTGGTTCAATCACCTAGAGCCAGGCATTATTACAAGTTGGGAAACTATGAGCGAGAAATTCTTGGCAAGATTCAAGCCTACTGAAGACAGTCATTGCTTGTTTGTCCAACTTGCAAATTCAAAGATGGAGTACAACGAGCCCATGAGGGAGTTTGTGGCAAGATTTAATCGTCTTGTTACGAGACTTTCTTCTACACTTAATCCATCACCGAAGATTTTGATGAGTTGTTTCATAAATGCTCTTCCATCAGAGATAGCCTTCTTCCTGAAGATGGCAAAAGAAACAGAATTGACGGATGCGCAAGAACACGCCATCGAGTTGGAGAATAATATGATCACCTCCGACAAGATGAGGAAGGATTCAATCAGACCTCTAGTTCAGAGTTTTGTAGATCCCCAGCTATAGAAGGTAGCCAATGAGATGCTTGCACTACCACCAACACGATACCAACCTCACCAACTGTATCAGCCAAAGAGAAATAGTTTTCAGCCTTACAACAATTATAGGCCACGGTTGCCAACACCAAAACAAACGATTGAAGCTGCACAAAATGTTGTATTTTGTTCTTTCCATGAGACTGATGCACATACCAGTTCTACATGTCCTGAGAATTTAAGAATGAACCAAATTATGGGATATACTAAGGCTTCACCCAATTCCAGTTTTGTCCCTACACCAAGTTCGAATGTTGTCTTACCATAGATGGACAACTTCTATGGCAACTCTACTCTGGGATACTTTCAAAGTGAACCCGTTATTAAAGATGAAGACCTCCACCACTACTCTCTTGCATTAAATCATGGAAGACATTCAATGCCTGTGTTTACACGTGCTCTGCACTTGCAAGCGCAAAAGGAAGAAGAGAGGCAGAGAGCTAAAGAACAAATTAAGGAAGCAGTTGCAACTTCCACTTCTATAAATTCACAAGAGAATACTAAAGTGATTGCTCAGGATCCATCTTTAGCAAATTTTGACATTGTAAACTTCGTGATGAAGACCAAGGTGAAGATTTCACAGTTGGAGTATCTTTGTGATCATCCTGAGCGGTTTGAAAGAATAATACATGTAAAGAAAGAAGCTTCAATTCAGCCTACATTTCTCTAGTCATTTGTTCCAACGGAAGAGAAGCCTAAACCTTTCTATATATCTCTATATATAGGAGGATTCAGGTTGAGAAATTGCATCATAGATTCAGGGGCCTCAGATAACGTCATGCCTCTACAAGTGATGAATGCATTGGGAGTTTCGTGCACTAAGACACAGGATGAGTGTTATTCACTTGAGTCTAAGTCAATGCCATTGGTCGGACAATTGAAGGACAGTCAAGAAAGGTTGGCAGCTTGTCCAGAGAAAAAGATAATGATGACCATCCTAGTGGCTGGCATTCCAGCCAGCTACGAGATGTTGAGTTGGAGCTTCTGCAGAGATCTTGGTGGTGCAATGCAGTTAGATTGGTCGTCCACGACCATTCCTGTGAAGGAGGGAAAATTCAAGATAGAACTTGAGCCCAAATACCGATTCATAGTGGTGAAATCCCCAGACCCCTTAGCCCAAACTCTATACCAAGAAATAGGTCTTGGTAATTATGTGATGTTGTTAGAGATAGAAACTGAAGACTAGAACATTGCTTGTTTTGAAAAGAGACTGACAGAGGATACAAGGTTATGGACAATGCAGTTTGATGAGGGTTGTTCAAGAGTAGGGGAAATAATCATCTTCCCTAAAGGACAGTTGCATCCACTTGCACATTGCCTACAATCAGAACTCACTGAAGTTGAAAAAGAGGCGCTTTTGTTAGGCCTCAAAAATGCCGAAGACATGGGAATCGAACTCCTATGTGTTAAAGGGGATGTAGAGCTGATCGACAAGCCAATCAAAGCATACTTCCAGGTCAGAAAGGATTGTTGGAAGAATGAAGAAGAACGTCTAGTTGTACAGCCTTTGTGTTGTCGTTGATGTCATCATGTTATATGAGTTGCAACTGCAAGTTTAAGTCATTGGTTGATCTGGTATTATGGACCGGTATCTAAACCGGTATGCATTTATCATCCTCTGGTATTTTGGTCCGCAATCCTCTGTGATTGATTGTTGTTGCTTGTGGTTTTGGGAAATGGTTTATGGATGTTGGAAGCATGTATGTTCAAAAACTCACGTGCACAGGTGCTCGTATGGTGTATCAGCATTATTCTGATGTTGCATTTTTGCTATTAGGTCTATCCTGGCCGACCTAATATATTGTTGAAGTTGTAATGGGTTAATTTTCTGATGTGGATATATGTGTGACCTATCTTTGGTCCATGCCGACATGATGTAGCATGCTATACGCTTGGATTGCTTTTGGGAAGATTTTGTATATTCTTAAAGCCAACAGTTGATTTTTGGTGAATAAAGATTGCATCTAATTAGGCCGACCTAATTGATGCTTGTCGATGACTCAGATATATATGTTGGATAGTTTTGATGATTGTGGTGTGTGAGTTATTGCGAAGTTGCAAATGTGAAGAAGTGCGAAGATGATGAAGTGCATTAAGTCAGTTTATTGAGTATCACCAAAACTGAATCAGCACTTGTTAGGTGCACTCTTAGCAGTTCATTCTGGCTGTGAAGCCACTTCATTTTTTGCAATCCTTTTGTAGGCAATGAGCCTCCGTGCCTGGACAGTGAGTCCTCTTTGTAAGCAGTGAGCTTTTGTATCCGGACAGTGAGTCCTATTTTGGGCAATGAGCCCTTTGGCAGTGAGCCTTTTGTATTCGGTGTTTGGAACTACTATATATTGTGAGCTAATCCTCACCATGGTTTTTCCCTTATTGGGTTTTCCATGTAAATTTGGTGTTTTCTGTGTCATTATTGCTTTCTGTTATTTGCATTTCATGTTCATACTTAATAACAAAATTAAGTGGTTGTAAAGTTGTTAAGTGTTTGAATTTGGTGACAACTATTTCACCCCCCCCCCGCTCTCAGTTGTCTTGTGCCTTTCAACAATTGGTATCAGAGCTCTAGTTCCTTGGTGATGAGCCTAACCGCTTGAGGAAGATCCTGAAGATTGAACAAAATGGATGATAAAGATGAGCTCCGAGCTGCACTTGAAGATCTTGACAAGGCTGAAAATGAAAACAGAGATTTGAAAGAAAACCTTGATGAGGCAAATGAATGTGTCCGAAAATTGAAAGAGCAATTGAAGAAATTCAAAGAAAGACAGAGAAGTGAGTGAGCAACTGAAACAAGAGATCATCAGATTGAAAGTGCTAGTGGAAGAAAAGAAGAGAATTGAAGAATGTTTGAATATAGTGGTGCAAAGCAAGTTTGATGAATGCACTAGGCTTGAACAAGAAGTGGTGAACCTTAAAGCAGAACTGGAGAAAGCAAAACTCTGTGAAAATAATTTCAAATCTAGTTCCGACAAGCTTGATGAGTTGATTGCAGGACAGAAACCAAGTAAAGACAAAGGTGGTTTGGGAAATGAAGTAGGTGAAAGCTCTAAGGACAATCAAAAGACTCAAGATAAAGGGAAGCAAACAAGAAATCCAAGGAACTTTGCTAGAAAACCGCCTGTTAGACAGTTAAATGCTCAAAGGTACCCATCTTTCAATGGTGCTTGTTTTTCATGTAATAAATTTGGTCACGAGTGTTACATCAGTGTGACGTTACAATTTACCATCACTAGATAGAGTAAATATGAATTCTAGAGGTGAATTAATGATGCTTGAACCTTGTTTTCAATATGAATGATGTTTCATTTGATGTTATTCTTGGTGAAATATTGCATAAAGGAGAATAGAAGGTTATTGATTTATGAATAATCTAACTTTTGAAATGTTTCATGTATTCTGCTTTGTTATGAGCATATGACTGCCAATGTCATGTCATGGTGTGCAGGTATGAAGACTGATCCTCCGGACAGAGGAGAGATATCACTCGGGGAGGAACTTGGTCGGGTAAGCAGTAACGAGTACCAAATGAGCATACACACACGTCAGTATAGGTTCAGAGAAACCAAGTCAGTTATGTTGGTCTAGATAAGTCATCCTTAGGCTTGGAGTTATGTTTACTTCTTTATGCTTTGAAAAGTGATGATTATTTATTTGTCTGACTTACTGTGCTTTGACCCTTGTGTGGTAAACGTGAATGGATATACGTTAAAAGGTCAAGTGAGTATGTGTATACGTGTACGTGTATCCATATGAATATACATGTCAAATACATACATATGACTCGGCAGATGGATATGCCCATATGTACGTAATGACATGATATACATACATTTATGTGTATACTGCGTACAAAGAAATACATACTAATAATAATATTATATTATTATTCCCTGTTGACTTTATGTAAATATATATATTTATATATAAATATCAGGTTGCTGACCGGCTCTCGATATATTTATATATTTGTTAAATATATATTTAAGTAATTAAATATTAACGATATATATAAAATTATTATAGTTATATTAAATATAAATATTTAAAATACTCGGGTATTTAAATATTTATGTATTAATATATTTAAGGACTATAATAGTATTTTATAATAAAATAAATAAGGGAATTATTTTTTTGTCTAAGGGATTTACATATATATTTATGTATAAATATATAAGGCGATTATATCAATACATAAGAAATGTATAAATAATAATATATTTATATATTTTATTAATTAAATGTAGTAATATTAAAATTAATATTTATTTATATATAAATACGTTTATATACAAATAAATAATAATGTTTAAAGTAATACATTAATAAATAGAATTTATTAAAACAATTTCAAATTCAAAAGGATAGAAATTCGCATTTTTTGGAAAGGATAGAAATTCGCATTTTATTATTTTGAAAGCAAAAGTAATTTTGATAGCCGTATGAATCATTTAAATTTTTCAAAATACAAGGCAAAAGTGGAAAAAAGTCGAACTTATGAAATAAATAGAAAAAAAAATGAAATGAAGAACTTGCCGTGAAAATGGCGGAACTCCTGCACAGCTGGGAATGGGAGAAGACAATGTCAAGGGTTTAAACCAGAAAATAGCAATTAAAAGCTGAGTTGGGTCGATTTATAACTTAACCTAAAACGCAGCAAAAATATCATGAAGAATTCTAACGCCTGGCAGAAAAACGTGACTGTGAATTTCGTTTTGCTTTCAAGTTGAAAGTTTCTTCGAATTGCTGGCTGTAAAGGAGTCGATTCATCTTAAAAGATCATGACTAAAGGATTGGATGCATGGCAGGTATCACTTTGACTGAGTAAATAGTGAAATTTGTCAATAAGCATGCCCAGAAATGAGGAAAACGTTTTAACTGCGGCCTATAAATACTTCACAAACTTCCATTCGAAATCATTCTTGTGCTTTCTCATTTGTGACGTTTTGAGAGAGCTTATATCTGCGCAATTCATCTTTAGAGTCATCCTGTTGAGTTTAGAAGCTTCTGCTGTAAGTAATTTATGTTGCATTGCATCATTTTAATCAAAGTGTGAGAATGAGAAATTTATACCAGCTGCATTTACCAGTTTGTGCATAGAATACCTTGTAAAGAGGAAGAGAAATAGTAATTTTCAGAATAGAAGTTTGTTTAGGGAGAGTGCTGTGAGAAGAAGAAGCTTATATTAAAAGAGGGATAGTTGCATTCCGCCATCCTCATTTGAGAGTCACTGCCAGTCTGCATTTTGCCATCCTCATTTGAGAGCCACTGCCAAAACAGTGCTGGAAGAAGCTCTTAATCACAGCTGTAGCAATTAATTAATTTCTAAGGAAGAGTTTGAGACTGGTGCTGGAAGTCTTTCGTTGGAGGTCTGAGGAGCTGCAAACACAATCAAGTTCACCCTCTAAAAGGAAAGGCATATACCAGGCATGATGTTTATTCTTTCATAGTCTAGAGCGTATTTTCTTAATATACATCTAAAAGAGTAAATACTGAATGTGCATAGTTAAGGAATTGCATTGAGTTCACTACTTCAGTTAAGATAAATAAGAAATGATTCTATATTGCGTCATGTAAGTAAATTACCTTAAGGAATAGTTATGCATGTTTTTCTGGAGTAAAAACCTATTGGCATTAGTGAATGTTTTGCATTAAGATAAGAAATATGTATGAACTCCATATGAGGAGTATATACGGTTTCAACGACTGAAGGATTGTGAAAAAGGGATTATATGAGTAAAGAACTTAAGGGATTAGTTTACTTATCTTACATTTAAGAGAAATAACGGAAAAGATAAAAGGGAGGGATTTATTTGCATTTTGAAAGACTTCTGCATATTGTGTAAGATCTCTGTATATGGAGAATACGTAGGAGTACTTATTATCTATTAGGAACGAAATGAAGGCAGAATCAAGTAAAGTCTTTTAGCTTAAGTTATTAGAATAACAGAGGCAAGCTAAGTACTACTAGGATAAGGATTTCCTAATTAAGAGGGTTGATACAAGACACTTGTAGACTGTCTCATTTCTAGTAGGTTCGTTTGATTGTAGGATATCTGGGGTGACGGATTACCCAATGAAGGATAAAACCTACGCGTAGAGTAAGGAAGCCTCAAGTCAAATCGGCCCTGAGTAGTGTTTATGATAGATGACCTTCATTCGAAGTACTGAATGAGAATACTTGGCCAAAGTAGTGAAAGGTACAACATCCACCTAGATGTGAGATAGTTGAGACTACACCGCTGGCCCATTAGATCCGGTACTGATCGAGATTGTGAAATAGCAAGGTTCTAGTTGTGGTAATACAAAGACTGCCATTGGTAATCGCTAGGATACCCTACCAATCTCTTCTTCGAAGGGAGGGTCGTTCATTGCAAAATGATCGTGCGGGGGACCGCATTATAAGTCCGTGGTTGGCGGAAAAGCGCCTGAGTGATGTTTCTCCTCCATAGCAAGCGGCCGATGTACCAAGATTTGGAAGGAAGGACTCCTGGACATTCTTACTTCTATTTGTGCAAAAGCTTACGAGCTATGTATGTAATGGTATTACTTTTGAACTCTGATTTGTATTTGCAAAAGAAATGGAATTCGTGTGGAAACATGTTGTAACTTGTACGTATTTATCAATAAAGAAAGGAAAATTTTTATTGTATCGTCTTTGTTACTTGATACCTTTACATGTTTTAAGTGAGAATTGGAAAGTTTTTAATTTATGCAGAATTGGGTCGTTACACGAGGAACAGAATGCGTATAGAATGAACCGCCTCGTCCCTTCTCCAGACAATGTTTTTAATGCAAGAAATTTGGACATAAAGCTACTGAATGCAAATCTCAGGTGAGGATGATTAGCCAGGTGATGATGAATAGGTTTAATGGAGGTGGAATGAATCAATCTTTTAATGGCTATTGCTATACATGTAATAAGTTTGGACACAAAGCAAATCAATGCAGATCAAGGGTTAATAGAGGTCAAACAAATCAAAAAAGTGTTGTCTGCTATAATTGCAACAAACCGGGACATATTTCAAGAGTATGCAGAAGTAAAAAGGGAAAGCAGACTGATCCGGTAAAGCAGAATGAACTAGTGAAGAAAATTGACAAGAGGTTAAGCAAGAAATGAACCAAATATGGAGGAAAAAAGAAGAGCCAGAGACAACAGATGTGTCTGTGCCCTCATCTGGTGCAGAAAATTCCTCTGGGAATTAGACCTAGCATGGTCTTAGGGGGAGTATTAACAGAAAACTATACAAACCCCCTAGATAAATGGCATGTCCGATGTTGGCACGAAGAAATGTTGTAAGTAATAAATGAGCAGAGGTTGTGAAAATGAAACAGGAAGAAAATGTGCAGGCATGTTCATTTGCGGAGCAAATTAGGGTTTCTCAATGCAGAGAAATAGGGTTTTTATTAGCTTTTTGAAGTTTGCCGCATTTAATGCGAATTAGGGCAACGTGATGGTGTATAAAGCAAAATCTATAAGCTATTTTTTGATCACTTGTGCAATTGAAACGTTTGAAAAACTTGGAACAATCTTGAATCGATCTCAAAGCAATTTGGAGCGATTATGAGGTAATCTTGAGAAATCATTACGAATAATTTGGAGTAAAAGACAGAAGTTGTTCAATTTCATCTCTTAGTTTTCAAAAAGGGAAAAAAAAGAAGTTTCGTTGAGCAAGAAAGGGTTTGAAGGAGTTTAGCGCGGCGATGGAATCTGTTGGCAGAAGATCGAGTGACGATATTCCGCTGAGGCTGAAGGGTGTTGAGTTGGAAGAGTTTGATCATCGGAAAATGAAGGAAATGGAACTAAGGTTGAAGACAAATGAATTGCAGAATGTAAAAACCCTGGGTATGGATTTATGGGGAGAATTTACCTAGTTTGCAGATAAAGAATCTATCTTGTTTTTGTTAAGTCAATTCAAGGACGTGTTGTGACCTTTTCACACATCACCCCATTCAAAATGGGGACCCCCTAATTTTTGCTCTGTTCCTCGTCTTTTGGCTTTGGTTTTCTCTCTCTCTCTCTCTCTCTCTCTCTCTCTCTCTCTCTCTCTCTCGTCTGTTGTCTGCCTTTCTGGGTATGTGCCCGCCTTTGAGCTTAAACGTGAGATTTTGGCTAAGTCTATATAATTAGGGTTTTGAGTTTTCTGGTCAATTTGAAGTCAAATGGAGTGAATAAGTTGGAATCTAAGCTTCACATTGTAGTCAGTATGATTCCAGCAGGCTCCCAACTAAGTTTCATCAAATTCCGACAACTTACTATTTTTAGTAAGTGTGCAATTCAGGGCATTTTCTCAGCATTTCTGAAGTTCTCTCAGTCACATTGCATCCAGAACGTGTCAAGCTGCTCGTCTTGCAAATTTTGAGCTGAACAGACAACTATCTATTTTTAGCAGGTTCAGCTTCCGGAGCAAATTTTAGGGTTTATATGCAAAGTTTTCAATGCATGTCAGGAGATTCTTTTTGGGTTTTCTGAAACCTTCGCGACGATATAACATGCAAAATGAGATGATGACTTTCAGTTTGTTCAGCCTTCTCAGCTATTTTTAGGGTTTGCATGTTGAGATTTTCAACGCATGTCAACATAATATTCCTTGTGGGTTTTTCGAGGGCTTCGCGAACCGGTATAACATTCAAACCGTATCGCGTGACTTTTTTCTCGATGTTTTCCTCGAGGCTATTTTTATGGTTTGCATGTCAGAGTTTTCAGCGCATGTTGGGTGATTCCTTGTGGGTTTTTCGAGGGCTTCATAGTGGTGTGACATGCAAAGCGAGATGACCAGTTTTCAAAGACTTACTATTTTTAGCAGGTCCACTTCGGTAGTGCCCACACTTCAGAATCACGAACCTGATGACATGCAACAGAAATGGAGTTAAACAGAGCTCATTTGAAGCACATGCAAGATGAATTAGGGTTTCCAGCTTTGGGACCCAAAATGAGGGGTCAAACGCCAAAATTTCCGAAAACCGAGGTATCCCATCGTGATCAGCATCTTTCAAGGGGTCTGCTGGTAAAATTTGAAGACAAACAGAGCACTTACTATTTATAGTAAGTCACTTCTGAAACAGGCTATAAATAGTAAGTCACATCAAACGCCAGTGAGAATGGGCTTACAGGAGGGATTCACAGCATTCAATTCCAAGTCAAACGGAGCAGGGGAAGTATCGAAAAGGCAATTACTATAAATAGTAAACCACCTTCAAAAACGTACTATTTTTGAGTCAGCCGAGATGGCAGTGTGAACGGACTAACAAGGTCATGAGGGTCCTGTGGTTAAAATTTCAAATCAAACGGAGCTACAAAGATTCAAATCAAGCACTTACTATTTTTAGCGGGCCTATGTAGAGGAATTAGGTTTCCTAAAATCTAGGGCGAAACCCGACAGTCATGCAGAGCGCATCTAGTCACGATCAACACCCTTCAGGCAATCAGCACGCAAAGTTTGGGCAATTACTATTTTTAGTAAGTTGCTAAAAATAGCAGGTCTAAGCAGGCATCAGACGCCAGCAGCACAATCACATCACAAGATTCGAGATAAAGTGAAAATCAACCTTTTGGAGCTTGAAATCGGCTTAAAATGCAAAGTTTGAGAAACTTTCTAAAAATAGAAAGCTAGGGCGAGCCAGGGGCCACGTGAACAAATCACTTTGAATCAGACAAGAGCTTTGAAATTCATCCAAGTTTGATAAAATGAAAGCTCCAGCATCAAAATCCGCCCTAGAAGCCTAAAAGGCCATGAAAAGTTCACTAAGTCTGGCAAACTTGAAGCTCCAGCATCAAAATGCGCCTTCACAAGAGGAGGGAGATTATAAAAGTTTCTAAGTACTTCAAATCTGAAGCATCCCCCCTCAAATGCGCCCAGCTACTTGAAGATGGCATGAAATCTCTCTAAGTGCTTCAAACTTGAAGCTCAACCTAGCATATGCGCCCAAGTGAGAAGGAGTGAAGAAATTTCTCTAAGTATGGAAAATTGGAAGTAGCACCTCTTGAGTGCGCCCTTGCAAGTTGAAGAGACTAGAAAATTTTCTAAGTCTTTGAAAGTGGAAGTAAGCCTTGTCAAATGCGCCTTAGCTTGGAGAGATGCTTAGAAATTTGCCTAAGTGTCCAAAACTAAAAGTTCACTACTCTATATGGGCCTAAGATGAAGATGCCATGGAGAAAAATTCCTAAGTATGAAAAGTGGAAGCTCCCCCTGCCAAATGCGCCTTAAGAAGCTAAAGGAGACTGGAATTTTGTCTAAGGTAAGTGAATTGAATGTACAGGGGTGGAAATGCGCCCAAGTCACCATGGTGAGGGTAAGAAATTTTCTAAGTATGGAAAACTGAAGGCTTGACTCCCAAAGTGTGCCCAAGTGGTGAGATGACTTTAAAAAAATTTCTAAGTAATTGAAACTTGAAGCATAGAGGGTCAAATGCGCCCTAGCTCTGAGGTGACTCCAACAAAGTTTCTAAGTGATCAAAAATGAAAGTACAACCTCCTAAATGCGCCCAAGCCTAGGAAGCAGTTAAAAAAACAGTTTCTAAGTATTAGACTTAAGTCCACCTCCCTATGTGAAATGCGCCCAAATGAGGGTGAAGACAAGTGAAGATTCCAAGGCGTGTGCATGCAAAGGGCAAGTCAAAGGCGTTGTGCATGTGATAGAGAATATTCCTAGTGTTAAATCCTTCTCCACCCTTTGAATGCGCCTATACATGCTAGGAAAAAGACAGAAAAAGAGTTGACTTTCTCCTCTACCCTTTGAATGCGCCCAAGTCCAAGATGAAAGTGAAGTTATGACTTAAGCTAAGGCGTGGGAATTAAATCCTCCTCCATATGCTAAATGCACCCATCTTTGGAAGTATGTTGAAAAGTGGTTAAGTGTTGGAAGCTAAATCCTTCACCACAGGCAAAATGCGCCATGATTGGAGAATGAATGGAAAGAAATTTTCTAAGGCAAAGTTCAATTTCCTCCTTGATGCCTAAATGCACCCATGCTGATGATATTGTTTAAAAAAAATTTCTGAGGCATGAAATTCTACCTCTGAGGAAATACGCCTAAGCTTGAGGAGTTGATGAAATTTTCTTGAGGCAAGGATGAATTGGCAGTGGATATGTCAGAATGTGCCAGCTTCACAAGATTGATAAAAAAATTTCAAAGTTAGAGCAGGAAAATATGCCCAGAGATGAAGGATTGGAATAAATTTGATGAAATTTTTTTTTTCTAAGGTTTAAAATTCAAAAAATTAAATGAACCCCTTCATTTGTAGACAAATGAATTCGACGCCTTCTGAAGGGAATTTTCTTTTGGGTATTGGATGTCTGCGATGAGGAGTGGATTTTAAAGTTTTCCACACTTCGCCGAAGCCTTCAGGATGGAGATTTTTGATGGGAACTTAAACAATGAATTTTCTAAGGGGACAATTTAAGAAATTTTCAAGGCAAGGAATAAAATGTGTTGTTGACATAAAAATGCCTTAGCGGATGAATTTGAGGTTGGGTGCCTAGATAATTTTTGATCAAATTCCTGATGAAAACATTTTGCTCGAGCCAGAGTTGGATGAAATATCAGGTTGTCAACACCTCAGCCAGAAAAGTGAATTTCTTGAGGAAGATGCAGTTGAAGCTAACACTCTCAAAAGATGATTTTAAAGGTGCATCTCTTAAATACGCCCTTGAGGAAGTTGAAAATTTGTCTAAGGCATTGAAATATGATGTATAGGTGTTATATGCCCCAACCTACAGATGTTAAAAAAAAAAAAATCATGAAGAAAGCAAGGTTGGCTAGAGAAAAACGATGAATCCTATCGGATCCGGAGATCAGTCAGACCATGGAAGTTAAAGCATGAAAATCAGGTAAGTAAGGTGAGTTTATATTATGAAGTGCTTTGATGCTCTTCTCCTTGCTTGTTTTGCAGGAGGAACGTCGAGACCAGGCAGTGATGATTTGAAGTAATGAAGCAAACAGTCCAAGATGATAAAATCATGAAGGAAGAAAAGTTGCAAGAAATGGCTAAGTGTTGAAACTCCTCCACATGGATCTGAATGCACCCAACTTAGGTGAAGAAATGATCGAGGCCAAGACTGAAATCCTTCAAATTCAAGAATTGAAATAATGAAGACCCAAGTGTTAAAGATCATCCTCAAGCACTGAAATGACCTCAAGGCTAAGGAAGAAATTGAAGCAATGTTGACCAGACTTATCCAATTTGTAGTCAAAACAAGAATAGTGTGAACGCGTCTATGAACAGGAATCTTCTTGAAAGTGATGGACATTAATGGCTCATTTATTACCCCACTCCTCTTGGTGGCGGTTTTTAGGGTGAATCTTGTTTAGGGCTGAGGTGGCACAATCTGGGCCATCCAACCGATTGTAATCTGAGTCGTCCGTTGGACTTGGCCAGCTATATAAAGGGGCATTCCCCCTCATTTGTTTTTTAGTAGAGCTTAGAGATCAGACTAGAGACTAGAGCAGAGAGATTGATAGTGTAGTTGATAGCTTAGCATAGTGTAGTTTGAAAAGGAAGGAAAGTCTTCCATTTGAATACTTTGTAAGAAGTTGTTTTGAACACTTTCATAATAAAAGAGTTTTTCATTGATGGTGATCTCCTCTTTGATATGAGTAGCTAGCGAGGCTTCTTCGTCCTTCCAATTCACGTAGAATCAAGAAGTAACTTAATATAGAGTAGTTTTCATTTTCATGCAAGTAGATGTTAGCTGTGGATTTGTGGTGTTAATCGAGGCAACTTCATTTTTATCCATACCACTAGTGGCTTGCTAACGGCAAGTTTGCCTTGTGTGGTCAACTGGAAAATATTACAAACTTAACTTCAATTGTGATTTATGTGTTTGTATGCGTCGTTCTGATGGTACTTACATGTTGAGTTATAATTTGAAAACCTCTTGTCACTCCCTTGAAGATTGCACCGACTTTGTGTAAGTTGTCCAACGTGAGGCGGAGCATAGTCTGGTTGAAGTCTGTCGAGATTGATCCCACGTCCCGTCCTTAGATAGAACATAAACTTCTTAGGCCCTACACTCATTTTAAATTCAGTTCATTTCTGGTTAGCGTTAGGAAATTTGCACATACCTGCCAAATCATCCAAATTACATGAAAGCCCTTAATCTGTTGTCTGCTCTCAGCTGCTGAACAATTGTGTAAGTCCCTTTGAAATACCAGCAAAAACACATCGAGCCAACTGAGGGTATTCTATTGCACTAAAGGAACCTTGGAGTTGAACGCACGAACTCTCTCGCAATCTTAGCGTGCTGGATACTTTGATCAAGAGAGAATAGGGTAGCCGTTGGCGACTTTATTCTGTGTTGGTGCGGTCACGAAAATCACATCAATAGGACGGTAGCATTATTTTGGACAAACCCTATCCAATCACGAACGAGGCAATCAAAGCTATTACTGGTTTGTCCAATGCTGGTGACCTCCTTGGGAAGAAAACCGTGAAATACAGAGATGTGGAGGAACTTACTGGAATCAACAAGGATCCCCGAGCTCTACTGATAAATACTATTGTCGATCCTGCAATAAACTATATTGCGTACGGCATTGTTGGCATTTAATTCGCACCCGTTGAATGCAGATTTGAAACGGACAGCTATGCACAGATAAATTGCTCTTCAAATTGGGAGGGGAAGCTCCCTCTTGCTGATGGTATGAAAGAAAGTAAATTAAAACTAGTTCGCCTATCTTTTTATTTCAGCTAGAGCACAAGGTTTATAAAACACAAACACCGCAGTTGAGATTTTTTGATTTATAACTTCAACTACGACTAACTTACGCTAAAGACGTTTCTAATTTCTCAAGTAATACGCAGAGCAAGAGAATTAGAAATGAACAAAGTTTGATTCTCTGACAAAGTGCTTCAATAAACTCTTTCCCAACATACACCTACTTACTTTCAATGTAAGCTGAAATTAAGATCATAAAAGCATAACACAATAAACGTACTTAGATAAACTCTCCTCTCAACGTACATCTACTGACTTTCAATGCAAGGTGAGATTTAAGATCATATAAGCATAACACAATGGACGGAAACTTGAGACATTATATCGAGGCAAAAGAGGCTCGGGACTTGTTGGTTGAAAATTTTGTATACCTTGAGGATATGCAAAATTGTGGTTTCAGCCACAGTGTGTGAGTTAAACTCTCCTATTTAAGGGAAGGCTCCCCCTTTTCTGTCTATTTTAACAATTCAGAAATACACTCTAACTATAAATCTATTCTAAATCTGGGTGAAATTCTGTCTTGTTCTCTTTTTCCAGAAAAGACACTTATTATTTTCTCTTGTTTCATAAAAGAATCATAGCTGAAAATATAAATGATTTATGAAGTAAACAAATAAAGAAGCAAAGTTTCCATAAAGGCACAAAGTCCTCCGTTGCTCCTCCGGGACGGGAAAACAAGTTGAAAGCACAAAGTCTTTGACAACTTACTCTCCTATCAACCTTTTTAGATGATTTTCTGGTAACCAAGTACAGTATGTAGCAGCTCAAAATAGAAAATAAAAGCAACACAAAGTCTGCAAGTTACCCCCTTTGTTTGAGCGTTCTATAATAGCTTCAAATGTGACAAACAACTCAAAGTTTGCAGTATCAAATCTGAAAACCAATCTAAAACTCCAAACGCAATAAGCAGCTCAAAGTCTGCAGAATTGAGCTTGAATCCCTCTTGTATAACACCACAAAACTCACAATCAATTCCAAATAATGTCGTCACATCACAATCTGTACCAACACAAAGTTTGGAAGCAATTTGTTTTCTTTATTGATTGCAATTTGATTTACATCTAAACTCAAAGTCTTAGAATGCATACACAAATTGGCAGAATTTTGTTGCATTGCCAAAAGATACCAGATTACAATAGACCTCCTCAAGTATTTATAGGAGGGAGGTCTGGAGAGAAAGGTGGGAGGATCTCAACAAACTTGAGAAAATCTCTCAACCGATAACTAATTGCAATTGACTTATTCAAAATTACAATCTTATTGTAATTTGATTACATGTAATTACATTTTACAAAAATGCAAGTGAAAGAAACACTTGCAATTACAATTTTTGCTTTCACATGTAACTTGTCAAAACAAAATACATAAAACATAACAGAAGTAAATTATATGTCATCCTCTATCGATGAAGTCATCATGTTGCTACAAACTGCTCTTTAATCAACTGTCTTTTCCTTTTCACAATTCTAAGATGTCTTGATTCACTGTCCTATCTCAATAGACCTGTATAGGACTGCATCTCCATGTTACTAATTTCCATAGGTAAGAAGATCTTTTGATGAAGAATATCCTTTTTAAAGATCTCTTGGAAATATCATCATTTTCTCTTGGCATGAATGTCCTTCAGCTTGTTCAATTATTCTTCACTCTTCATAGATCTCTGTCTAGCTTTCTTGTGTTATCCTTGCACATATCTGTGATCTATCTTTTACTTCTAAGATTCCTGAAAATCTGCACTTTAGGACTGCTGCTGCTTCTCTTCACGAATCAATTCCTTCTGCATTTTGACATTCAAGAGCTTTGTAGCCACTATAGAGAGCATCCATAACTGATGTAGATGTAACTCCCTTTTTATTGAAAAAGCACTTTACAACCTGTTTAAGAATGACATCTGTTTGCTTTCTTGACATACAGTGCTGCTCATCTTCATTAACCGCTAATCAAAAAGTATCAAAACTTGACCATTTTGTTGAGTCTTCTCTCAGTTTTCCAATCTTTTCCCACTTCTTATCAACAAGCCATTTGAAATTCGGGTTTTTGAAGAGACATAGCAAATGAATACCAACTTGTAAAGAATAATTTCTTGATTGCAAGTAGGGGGAAATAGGAAACCATTGCAAGTTTATTTCTTTGTGTTAACTTGTAGTTGAATTTTAGACAAAAATGCCCTACTTGCAATTGATTGGAAAAACCCTGATTTGCTTTCTAGGGCATTTTTTTTATATCCTTTTCTTCTTTTCAAGGGAATGGGAATGAGATGAAGTGGAAGGAGATGAATGACATGGAAATGGAATGAAGGATGTGAATAAACGGTGAATAGAATGAAAGGTGAAGGGATATTATAGATGGACGAGAGGATAAAAATGAATGGTATATGAAGAAAAACACATTTTGAAATGAAAGACGTTTGTATGTAGGGCAGAATAGAATAAGAGTGACGTTTTCATAATAGATGGAGGTATTTTGAATGGGGGCAATATGTTTTGAAAGAAGGTACATTCGAACATGTGAATATCAAATGCATCTAAAGGTGCCATGAAAAGAAAGACGTTTTTATAAAAACGTTTTTTGAAATGCAAGACAAATGAAAACACGTTTTTATCAAATGAAGAATGACGTTTCAAATGTAAAAGAGAAAAATGCGTTCTCAGCTCAAAAACCATATGAAAGAAAGGCGAGTCAAGAGTGAATAAAGAGAGAGAGACGTCAAAAATATAAGAAGAAAACGCGTTTTGAAAGAGCACGTTTTTGATCATACGCAAACTCAGATTTACACAGTTTCCTCCACAAGCAGATTTCAAACGATTTTAACCTGAATCGGAATTTTTAAAGATCATTGCAGTTCATACTAAGTAGAATCGAGCTTTTGAAGAACAATTGCAAGTAATTTTAACCAAAAGACTCAAATCGGGGTTTTTAGAAGACTTTACAAGTGCTTTAAAATGAAAATCGGGTTTTAGAAATGATATTACAAATAAGATAAAGAAGATCGGACCTTTTAAAAGACTTTGCAAATGCTTTAAAATGAAAATCGGGTTTTAGAAATGTCATTGCAAGTCAAAATAAAGTGAAATCGGAATTTTGAGAACTAAATGCAAGTGATTTTTATTAAAATCGGGATTTTTAACTCATTTGACAATTTTACTTTTGGCAAAAATGAGTATTTTTAGAGAACTTAGAAGAAATCGGACTTTTAGACAACTAAAGCAATTTCGGAACTTTTTTAAGTTTTAGCAATTTTGCTCTTAAGCCAAAATTTTCCTACTTGCTGAGTTGCCTTAAAAACCCGATTTTGGCCAAAAAGACAAGGAAAAAGACTCAGAAATTGACAAAAACGGAAAAGAAAGAGAGAAAAAGAGTAGCCCAAAGGTTTATAAACCTAAAACTGAGATTTGCCACTCTTTGCACCTCGTAATGCGTGCCTTAGAGAAGAAAATCTTCAAATTTTATGAAAATTTTGATTGGTTATCCAAATTTTTAAACAAGTCAAAATTCCGGATATGAGGACTTTATTTCTCAAACTTCTGGAACAAAAGATTACACTAAACACATGCATGGAACAAGAACTTGCAGCTAAAGAGGCTTGCAGACTTGTTCTTACACAAAAGGAACAGCAATTACAACTACTACTTGTTGGCTAAAAGAGACTCAGCAATTCCCTATGATAAACACAATTGAACAACACTGAATAACAATAGAAGGCACTTAGGCTCAGCGTTTTGTTATCACTAGCATGGTTCAAGAAAACTAATGAGCAAAGGCTCTTATTTATAGGCAAGCAGAGGAGTAGGGAACCCTAAAATCTCCTTGCTTTTACAACTAGGGCTTGCTCAACAAGCAAGCTTTATTTCTAAATCTAAAAAGAAGATAACATCTAACACCTAAGAAAGCAGGAAAAGCAGGAAATGCCAACTATTACAATTTATCGTTTTTCTCTTCTTCAAAGAATGGATAAGAATTGTTCCAAGAATAGAAAGAAAGCGAAAAGAAAGCTTCTAGATGAAAGTCACTTTAAATCTCAATCACATCCACTAAAAAAGCTAGAAATTGTGCCTCTGTCAGGTGCATCGACACTATCAATAGCAAAGTTGCACTTTTCCAAGATTTCTTCACCATTTGCAATTGATCTCAGGAAATCCTCGACCTCATTGGCCACTTTCTTGAACTTTGCTGACATCATGGAAATGAGACTTGGCAGAGTCTTAATTTTTTTCTTCATCCACTTCTATGCAATCTTCTTGTTGTATTTGTCCTTGTGCATCTCCCATATCCTCTCACATTTTCCCTTTGAGATAGTGACACTTTCAGGCCAAGGGGGAATTGAGAAGCATTTCTCGATCATGTCAGGTTTCTAACTGCAAATCAATCTGCCATCTACTGACTGGATCTCCCGTGTCGCCAGATTGTAATGCTTGATGCAAGAAATTATGAATTTGAGACTCTGAACTGATATAGAAATAAATGCTGATGTGAGAAGTCCAGAGTGTCCTAGGTTTCTGATTGTAGTGTTGCCTGCGCTTTCCAAAGCACGTAGATCAAACACCGGCTTGATGTGATGCAAGTTCGTCTCAACTGTTTTGATGAAGTCATGGTAGAGAGCTGATTTGGTCTTGAAATCATTGGGAGTGTATTCCATTTTGAAAACCTTGAAGAATGACTGTAAACTCGCCCAGGTTTAGACAAGTTTTGGGCAACTTACTATTTTTAGAATGCTGGTTTTTCTTCCTTCAAACAGACAAATTTTTTGAAATTTTTCTAAGATATGGGTTTTGCTCAGAATTTCGTGGCAAGACAACCCCGATCGTCCGTTTTTGAAAATTTTGAGTTTAGACTGAAAAATCAGCAAACCCTAATTTCTTCAATTTTCACCGAAAAAAGCTGGCACCTGGGTTTTGTTCAAAAAGCAATTAGAAATGGACCCAGTTGATCAAAAATTGAAAACTCTGATGATTTCACTCACATGCAAGGAAAAAGCAGCTGCTGCAACTTGACAAAAATCTTCAAAATTCTTCATAAGAATGAGATGAAGAGACCCAGATGGCTAAAAATTAAAATCTTTGACCTTCTTCAAAAATTTGATCTTCTGGATGAAAAAAAGCATGAAAAAGCAAGGTCTAATGTTGCTGGTCTAAAAATTATTCATGAAAATCAGCAACCTTGAGTTCTTGAATCTTGAAATAAAACTTCAAATTTGCTGCTCTACTCTTCTCCTTTGGATGCCACCTGCAAAAATGATGAAGATTGAATGAAAGAGATGTCTTAAATAGACTTAGGGTTTGAAATAGCTTTGCTTTCTTTTGCTTTAATCTTCAAAACCCTAAAATCAGCTTGTTCAATGAATTTGGACATTCATCTTTCATCATGCAACTTTGAGAATTTTGAGAATCTTGTCTAAGGCATGGCAAGTTGGGCACCCTTCTTGGCTAGGGGCCCCAACTTCTTCCAAACTTAGCCATTTTTGAAGTTTCCTCAATTTTCTCAGTTTTGACACCCTACTTTGACCTCGATCTCCGGCTTCCAGATTGATCCGATGGATGAGCTGGATGATTCATCGCGAAGCCTAACTAATTCTGAGAAGATCACCTTGGAGGCACTTCTGGCTAAAAACTTCGTTTGATCCTTCAAAATCATCAATGCACATTTCCTTCTAGGCATTGACCTTCATAGTGTTAGCCATTTTTGCATTTTTTCAAGTTCTTCATTTCCCTTTGATCTTCTGATGAAATCTCGTTTCCGAGAGCTACACTGATCCGATTGACTGGTTGTCTGCTTCGTTGGATAGCTTGACTGGAACCGACGAGGTGATCTTGGAGGCCGTATCTACAAATTCTATCATTTAGAGCTTCAAAACCTTGGGCGCCCTTTCTCTCCAGGGGCGCCCAACTTGATCAAACTTAGTTATTTTCTTGTTTCTTCATCAACTCCTTTCTACAGACGATCCTGTCAGATCTGAAGATCCGGGCGTTGGATTGACTAATGGTTGTGCTCGTTGCAAAGCTGAGGAGAGTCCAAGAGGGGTCTTCTGGAGGTCACTTTGTCAAAAAGTTGAATTTAAGGCACCAAAAGTTTGGGCACCCCTGGCAAGTTGGGGCGCCCAACTTCACCAGAGTTAGCCATTTTTTCTGTTTTTCCTTCTTGATTTTGACTTTGGCTCTTATCAAACCCTTTGTTCTACCTCCTACATTTGGCGACTGCCTACTCCGATTGATGTGCTGGTGATCTCGTTGGAAAGCTTGATCAATTCTAAGGAAGTCATCTTGGAGGCTTCACTGGAAAAATCATCCATTTGGGCCTTCGAAATCATCAGTGCCTTTTCCTTCTAGGGGTGCCCATTTGCTCCAGACTTAGAATTTTTTATGACATTTCATGATTTTCATCCTGTGTTCTGGTTGAAACTCCTCTATTTGATCTCGAATCCCGGGCGACTAGATGATCTGATGATTGCATTGCCAGACTCTCTGCAGAGCTGGGAGGAAACTGAACAACTTTGTTTGGAAGCTCAAACCCTAATTTCATCATTTGGTGCCCTAAAAAGATGGGCGCCTATCTTCTCTTGGGGCGCCCATGACTAGCAGTGTTAGTCAATTTTCAACAAACTTCACCTTCTTTGTTTGTTTAGCGTGCATGTTCTTCATCTCATCTTCTGGTTCAATGCTTACATGTTGAATCTGACGCCTGGCAGCTGACTGACCTCCATTGATGACTTCGGAGCTCCTGAAATGCTTCTGAAAAAGCAAAATAGACCCACTAGGGCTAAACTGATCTTTTTGAGATTTTGACTGCACCAGCCTGATATGGAAGTATTTTGAGCCAATCAAAATCAGTTTGGACCCTAGCGGACAAACTTTCTATTTTTAGAAAATTTTGCCAGTATCTGTTTCAAAAGAAACCCAAAAAAAGTTCCATTTTTAGAAAATTTCTAAAATAGCAGTTTTCCTAAAAAGTAGGGAGGAAAAACTGAGATTGGGTTTTGTCAATTAGGTCGCTTTGAGCAAACCCAGATTGTCAGATTTTGGAAATTTTGAGTTTTAACCCCTCATGCGAGACATGCACGCCCAAATTTTGACCTTTTTGACAGATTTTGACAAGACTTTTACTCATTTCTTCAAAATTTCTAAGTGTAAGAAAAATTTTAATTTTGGGGTACAACAGACATCTCTTATAAAATCTACTTCAGAAATCGTGAAGGTTCTACTTCGGCTATTGTTGTATATCTTGCACACATGGTGGTGAAGGAAAGTAAGCAGTTTGATTTGTGTAGCCTAATTTTGGAAAACCTAATTGAGAATGTAAGAATGTCTTTGGTCGAGGGTTATCCTTTTCAATTTGGGTCCCTACTCGTATGTTTGGTATTTTACTTTCTAAGCTTGCTACCGGGAAGAGAGAATGTCAAATGGGAATCCAGCATCCCTATTGGAAAGCAAGTTTACAGGTATTTGGAATCTATGGAGGATAATGCAGGTGTATGCAAAACCTATCTCTCATCCCTGCAGATGAATTTGTGCTCTGGTGTGTTAGTGCCCAGTCAATTTGAAGAGGGTTCTTCTTCTGGTAAGAAAGAGTTGGAAATTGTTATTGGTGGTTCCCCTCCGGAATCTAAAAGGAGGAAAATTATCACAAAAGATGTCATTACTATCTCAGAAGAAAAGAAGAATGAAGAAGAATTTCTACCTGGATCTGACTTCTTTGATTCAGAGGATATTCGAGTGATACTAGATAAAGGTGATATAAAGAAGGTTGGTGAAATGTGGTGTGCCTGCTCTCTGATTAAAAGACTTAAAATTGACGATGTGTTGATTGATTATTTGCTCAAAGGGGTATTGTAGTCTCCGATGTGTCTGACTTATTACCAGATGATTTAGTAGAAGTTATTGAAGAAAGAATATTGTTGGAAGGACCTGAAGGACATAAGTTCGAAGCTATGATTGAGAGAAGATGTGCTAAAGCCAAACAAATGTTATCCAAACACATTAATGAGAAACAAGAGAATGTATTAAGGAAATATCTAACATCTACAGGTATTGTCTCTGGTGGCCTACAGTTGTTGACAATTTTAGAAGCAGAATTGAAGCCATTGAATCTGAGATAAATAGTATTGGAAAGAGTTTTGACTTCTTCAAAGACAAAAATGGAAAACAGAGAATAAGAGTTGGTGAATTGCAAGTGGAGTTGCTGATTGCTCAGAGACAGAGGGAAGACTAGTTAAAACTTTGTGGTTGGTTAAAGAGATTGTTGAGGTCCGGTTGGATCATCTCTCCGGAATACTCTCTGATGCTGAAAATTGTGAATGACAATGTCTGTCTTCGGACCAGACATCCTCATTTACGTTGTTGTCTTTATTGGATAGTATGAGTACACGAATGAGTTCGACAGTGTTTGCTTGGAAGAGGATTCTTCCGACCATAAGAGAAAGGTAGAAGAAAATTTTTCAAGTAAAAAGCATTATTTTCACTTGAATGTTCGAAATGGGGAGTTGGGATTTCTTTGTATATAAATGAACTTTTGGTACATACATTTACATCCTATCTTTTTGTCGCCCTTTCCCATTGATGTCAAAGGGGGATAGAGTCATGTGAAAAACAGTAGAGAATACTGGTGATAGGGAGAGAAAAGGTTGTGGTAAAGTTTTGTAAATTTTGGCACATGTTGCCATCAATGACAAAGGGGGAGATTGTTGGAAGAATGAAGAACGTCTAATTGTACAGCCTTTGTGTTGTCATTGATGTCATCATGTTATATGAGTGGCAACTGCAAGTTTAAGTCGTTGGTTGATCCGGTATTCTGGATCGGTATCTGAACTAGTATGCAGTTATCATCCTCCAGTATTTTGGTCCACAATCCTCCGCGGTTGATTGTTGTTGCTTGCGGTTTTGGGAAATGGTCTATGAATGTTGGAAGCATGTATGTTCAGAAACTCACGTGCATAGGTGCCCGTATGGCGTATCGGCATTATTCTAATGTTGCATTTTTGCTATTAGGTCTATCCCTGGCTGACCTAATATACTGTTGAAGTTGTAATGGGTTAATTTTATGATGCAGATATGTGTGACCTATCTTTGGTCCATGCTGAGATGATGTAGCGTGCTATACGCTTGGATTGCTTTTGGGAAGATTTTGTATATGCTTAAAGCCGACAGTTGATTTTTGGTGAATAAAGATTGCATCTAATTAGGCCAACCTAATTGATGCTTGCCGATGACTCAGATATATATGTTGGACAGTTTTGATGATTGTGGTGTGTGGGTTATTGCGAAGTTGCGAATGTGAAGAAGTGCGAAGATGATGAAGTGTGTTAAGTCATTTTATTGAGCATCACCAGAATTGAATCAACACTTGTTAGGTGCACTCTTAGCAGTTCATTTTGGTTGTGAAGCCACTTTTGTTTTTGCAATCCTTTTGTAGGCAGTGAGCCTTCGTGCCTGGACAGTGAGTCCTCTTTGTAAGTAGTGAACTTTTGTATCCGGACAGTGAGTCCTATTTTGGGCAGTGAGCCTTTTGTATTCGTTTTTTGGAACTACTATATATTGTGAGCTAATCCTCACTGTGGTTTTTCCCTTATTGGGTTTTCCACGTAAATCTGGTGTTTTCTGTGTCATTATTGCTTTTTGTTATTTGCATTTCATGTTCATACTTAATAACAAAATTAAGTGGTTGTAAAGTTGTTAAGTGTTTGAAGTTTTGTGTTTGAATTTGGTAACAACTGATTCATCCCCCCCCCTCTTAGTTGTCTTGCGCCTTTCAACAAGGATGACCTACGACATTATAGAAATCGAGTTTGGAACACGATTGACTGGTTTGAAGAGTTCGACATCAAAGACATCCCAGGGACGAACGACAACAAAATTGATGACTCAGTGGTATCTGCTTCCCTCTTTGCACCATATTCTGACTTTTGTCAAAGTTCCTTTGCCTGGGCCTATGAAGATATGAGAATCTTCATCCCAGAAGAATTGTCTCCTGTAATAACCATGAGAAGAGAAGTAAAGCCTTTCAGGCAGAAATGACATCCTTTGGAGATAGAATAATTTTCTTTTTCTTTCGTGATGTGTTTCCCCTCTCTGCAATGTGTTCATTATGTTGTGTTTCCCCTTTCGGTAACAAGTTCGTTGTGTTTTAGGTGATTAGGCGTCTTGTTTTAGGTGGTTTTTAGGGAAGTTCCAACTATTAGGTGATTCTAGGCAGTCCTATCCTAGGTGACTTAGGGAAAAGTCTTGCAATAGGTGATTAGGAAATGTTGTTTACTTCGATACCCAATGGATAAGGCACTGATCTATGCTCAAAAGTACAGAGATTCTTTGGTTCTCTTATGCTGTAAATATCCGACATGGTCCCCAAACAAAGCCAAATGTTGTACCCCAAATTAAAAATTTTGCTACACTTAGGCATTTTGAAGAAATGGTAAAAGTATTGTCAAAAATTGTCAAAAAAGGTCAAAATTGGGAATTTACATGTCTTGCATGAGGGTCAAAAACTCAAAATTTTCAATATCTAACAATCTGGGTCTGCTCAGAGCAACCTAGACTACAAAACCTAGATCTCAGTTTTTCGGCCCTAAATTTTAGGAAAATTTGTATTTTTAGAAACTTTTTAAAATTAGAACTTTTTTCTGGGTTTTTCTAGGTTTCTTATCAAATGGATGCTAGCAAAATTTTCTAAAAATAGAAAGTTTGGCTTCCAAGGTTCAAACTGATTTTGATTGGCTTAAAATACTTCCTCATTAGGCTGGTGCAATTAGAATCGTCAAAAGATCAGTTTTGCCCTAGTGTGTCTATTGCTTTTTCAGGAGCTCCAAGGTCATTAATGGAGGTTGCTCACCTGCCAGGTGTCAGATTCAAGATATCAAGCACTGCACAGATCAAGGCAACAACGAAGATGATCGAGAAACGGAGAACGAAGGAGGGATGTTGTGAATTCATGAAAATTGCAAAATTTTGACTAAGTCTGGAGAGTTCAAGCGCCCCTGCCCAGTCTAGGCGCCTAGGATTCTGTGCCTTAGTCATTTTTCAGTCTCCGGTTGTCAAGCACGAAGCAAAACGAAGGAAAGTTGAAAATTGTAAAATAAAAACCATCTCTGGCAAGCTTAGGTGCCCCAAGTAGCCAAGGGCACCCAGCTTTTCAAGACACCAAATGTCAAAGTTAGGGTTTTGTGCCTCCACGACATCTTGTTCAGAATCCTCCCAGCTCTGCAGTGGATCTATCAGCAAGACCATTAGATCAATCTATCAGTCAGAATTGTGAATCGAACAGAGAAGTCCCAACAAAATAGCAGAACGTAAATCATGGAAAACACAGAAAATATTCTGTCTGGAATCTTTGGGCGCCCCAGGTAGCCAAGGGCGCTTAGGGTTTTGAGCCACCTCATGCAGAGGTTAGGGTTGCAAATGTATTCATTGTCTTCAGAATCCTGTCAGCTATCCAGTGTATATCTCTACTGATTGTCGGATTCGTCTGTCACCAGTAATTGCAAATCAAACAGAGGACAAAGAATGGAAGATCAAAGTCTAAAGGTTGAAAATCAAGAAAAAAAATCTAACTCTGGAGATGTTGGGCGCCCCAGGTAGCCAGGGGTGCCCAAGCTTTTGAGGGCCTAAAAGTGCAAATTAGGGTTTGTTACCTCCAACAACTTTTCTTCAGATTCAGTCCAGCTCTTCAATGGATTCAACGGTGAGCTCGTCAGATTTATCAAGCACCAGTTATGTCAGATTGAACGGGGGATTAAAATCTTGCAAAATGAAGAAGTCAAAAGCAAAGATGAAAATCGCAAGAAATATTCCAACACTGGGAGACTTGGGCGCCCCAACTAGCCAGGGGCGCCCCAAGATTTGAGGCCTTGAAATTAGTTTTCAAGAGATATCACTCCCAGATGATATTTTTATCCAAAGTTGCCTCTAGGATAATCTCGTTAGATTCAATTAGGCTCTGCAACAAGATCATCAGCCAGTTCACGGGATCAACTGAGCATTTGAAATTGAAAAGCAAACTGAGGTCAAAATCAAACAAAAAGTTGAAAATTTCAAGAAAATGTCTGTCTGCCAAGAAGGGCATCCAAGTTTTCATGCCTTAGAAAAAATTTCAAATTTCATCCTTAAACATTCAAAACAGCGTCCACATTCAACGAACCTGCTCAAGATTGGCTTCAAAGATTCAAAGCTAGAGAATAAAAGCATTTCTTATCCTCAAAACCTATTTAAGAATGCCTTTACATTCATTATTCACAATTTTTTGTAGGTGGGGTCCAGAGCAAGAGACGAGAAACATAAAAAATTTCTTCATCAAAGATTTGAAGGCCAAAACTTGGTGATTTTTCAGAGTTCTTCATATTTTCCAGATCAGCTCACACAAAGGCTCACTTTTTCATGCTTCAAAATTCCAAGGCATCAATTTTCAAAAGAAGGGGGTCATCTTTTTCAAATTTCAGCAATCTAGGTCAGCTTGGTTCATGATTCTCAACAACTTTGGAAAAAATTTCAACTTTCAAGAACCTGCTTTTTCCTTGCATGTCCAAGAAATCTTCAGTATTTTCCAAATCTAATCAACTGGGTTATGTGATGAGCCTAACTGGCTCCAACTCAACCTCTGACTTTTACTGACTTGTTTTTGTGTTTTTGAATGTTTTAAGAAGAATTTTAGATAGAAGTAGAAGGGGTGCCAAGCATAAAATGTACATAAAACTGAAATTTAAGCTAGAAAAGAGAAACTGCTTATGTATTAAGTGTTAAACAACTGCTACAGTAGATCATGAGCAACAAACATACCCGGATACCTCCAAATTATTTAAATAAAGAAATTTTGCACTTGCCAGGCAAGAATGGCTGAAACTGATGAAATAGCATGT
The DNA here is from genome assembly GCA_007258455.2 of Sequoia sempervirens. Classification (NCBI taxonomy): domain Eukaryota; kingdom Viridiplantae; phylum Streptophyta; class Pinopsida; order Cupressales; family Cupressaceae; genus Sequoia; species Sequoia sempervirens. The sequence goes on from VDFB02200232.1 coordinate 29,522, forward strand.
TTGGAGCCTAGATCTACTTTCTCCCACGCAGTAACTGGAGAAAATGTGCTGAGAAAGGTAGGTGCCCAAGATAAAACTGAGAACTAGCCAAAAGGAGAGGCATTTTTGCCTCTAGCTTCATACACCCCTTTCCAAATGACACGCCTTTCAAGGAAAGAAGGTACGACCTCTAAAAGAATATGAAGATCCTTGAAAGCTGGAAATTGGATGAAGATGGCATTTCTGATGAAGAAACCCTCTTCCTTATTGCAAACTAAAAAACTGCTGAATCAAGAACTCTGAAAGCACAGATGAACTCCTGTATGAAGCTCCCTCAATAGCAACCATTCAACTGGTATTTCACAGTTTCACAATCACAGATCTATGAAGAATTTTCGCTCTCCAAAGAAGAAATTTTCTGAAACCCTTGTCCTCAAACAAAAACCACAAAGAAGAATATAACAAGCAATGTCAAATGATCAAAAGTGAGTTTGAATTGTCAATTCTCCCTTATATCTCAAAAAGGCACGCTTTTCCACAAAGTCACGCACTTCTTCCAAAAATCCATGCACTTTTGACATTTAAATACATTAAAATGTATTTAAATACTTTTCAATAGTTTTTAAATTCACTTTTTAAAGTGAGCGCACCTTTTTGACTTAAGTGATATATTTTATCACTTTATAATATATTTAAGTGGCTTTTACCTTTTATAAAGTCAATTTGACTTTATAATATACCAATAAGTTAAATAATTAACTTAACCATAGAAATATTCATAACTCCCTCCAAACTTAGTATTTTTCTGTGCCGTCAAAAGTTGGCGAACACTGAGCTACAAATGCTTGCACTGAATCCACTATTGAAGTGAAGGAGTGGAAATGTCAAAACCCACCAAAACGGCCACTGATCCCCTAACCAGATCATGTCAACCTACAAGGGTCCAAGAAATAGGCTAACTCAACTGCTCCTGAAACTGACTAGAATGGGGACATTACAGGTTCATCCAAAACGTGATTGTGCACAAAACCCAACTCTCATTTTTTTTCAAGAAAAATTCAACAATTAGGGTTTCTGCTTTTTCGACCATCCATCAATAATTTTCAAAAATGAGCAATTTGGGTCTTCTTGCAACGAGATTCTCTACAAAACCCATATCTTAGATTATTTCTGAAAAATCTGCCCGTTTGAAAAAGAAAAATCAGCAAGCTAAATTTAGCTTTTGTGCAAAACTTGTCTGAGGATAGTCGAGTTTACTGTCAAAATTTAATTTTTTTGGCATGCAATACTCTCCCATCAAATTCAGAACCAAGTCGGTGTTATATCATGATTTCATCAAAACTTCTAAAACTGATTTGCATCATATAAAACCAGTGATTGATTTGTGTGCTTTGGAAGATGCATGAAATGTTGCAGTCAGACATCTTGTTCATTCTAGGTTGTTTGCAGCCTCAGGCCGGACAAGTATTAGAAAAGAGTTGTACAATACTCGTCCATTGAAAAATCAGGAGAAGTGTCAAAAGCATAAAAGCTGCGAAAGATATGTTGAAGCAAGAGGATATATTTATAAAAGGTCATCACTCCAATTGTAGAGCACCGAAATTAGCAAAATTTGATAAAGCAGCTGAAGATGTGAAAGATTCTCTAAGTTCAATTGTAGAAGGTGAAGAGATCCTGGAAAAGCGGAATTTTGCTATAAATAGTATTGATGCTCCTGATAGAGATACAGTTTCCAGCTTTTTGGCAAATGTGGTTGAGATTTAAAGCAGCAGTTAACTCAATGCTTTCTCCCAGCTTTCTTTCCATTCTTATTTCATACTTTCTTTCTATTCTTGGCTCATGCTTATCTATTCTTTGAAGGAGAAAGATATCAAATTGTAATAGTTGGAACTTTCCCTATTTTTATGCTTTCATAGGCTCCTGCAAGTTGTTGTTGTTCAGTTTCAGTTCACTTAGTGTAAGAGCAAGCTTGTATGCCTCTTTTAGCTGCAAGTTATTATTTAGTTCTTGTGTTACTTGTGTCAATGTATTTTGGTTGATCGCTAAACTATAAGCCTATTTTGCTACAATCCTACTGTCCCAGAAGTGTAATCTTTGTTACTTGAGATTTGAGAAAATAAATTATTGTGCCTACTTTGTTGCCCTGATATAATGTCTCAGATTTCTGTTTTATATGTTCTACTTATATGATCTTTATTTCAGCTTGCATTGAAAGTACAGTAGATGTGTGTCGGAAGAAAGTTTGTTTAAGTATTTATGTCAAAGAATCATTCTTTGTCCATTTCTAACTCTCAAGCTCTATGTTTACTTGAGTAGTTAGAAACGTCATTAGAGTAGGCTTAGTTGTAGTTGAACTTCTAAAAGAGAAAATCTCAGCTACGACGCTTGAGTTTTATAACCTTGTGCTCTTAGCTTAAGAAAAAGATTGGAAAATTAGTTTTAGTTTACTTTCTTTAAGCAACATCAGCAAAGAGGGAGCTTCCCCTCCTAATTCGAAGAGCAGTTAATCTGTGCATAGCTGTTCGTTTCTAATCCGCATTCTAGAGGTGCGAATTGAAACGCCAACACGTTCCAATGTCTATATTTTGATTTTCAATGTCCACTATTAAAAATTAAAAATTTAAAAACTACTACTAGTTCAATGAAATCATTGCAATGTGTTTAAATTTTACTTATTCTTTAGGATTCTACAGTTATACATCTTTTTATAACTAATTTTTCAAGTACTATGTGTATTTCAGCACTGCTCCCCCGCCGCTCCCAAACTTAGGCCCCCTGTCCCCTCGTCTCCCCATCAGGAAACTCCTTGGAACATTGACTAAAAGGTAAGTTGAAATCTTTTGAATCACTAGAAAGGCATTTATGCCTAAAATTTTGGACAATATGTAACAACTACCTCTAATTTTTTATTTTTTTTAAATTCCAGTATAAAATATCAACATGAACTTGCCAACATTGAGATATAGATATCATTAAATGCTGATATAAGTTAATAGTGCTGGTACAACAGTTCTGAGTGACAGCCATAATATATGCACATTCACAATTATCTCCTCCTAGCATGAATAGTCATCAAAGTGAGTATAACCACAAAATACCTTGGAATCACGACCCAGAATGATAACAGCAAATCTGAAATGACATTATATGCTGCTATAAGCAAGGTGCAGGTCTGGTATGGACTGGAAATTGAGTTGCAGACCTGTCATATGGTTGTTGCAGACCATAACAGCAAGTAAATATCTCCAATTACTCACCAATTTCAAATAGAACGGACTCCCAAAGCTCCAATTAACACCACTGACCACACACATCAGCACTCTCTAACATACCCAGGCAGGCCAGAAAGAATGCAACTTACAGGTCTGGATATGACTGTTCAGGGACCGCAGGTCTGAAATGACCTTTGATACAGTTCAAACAACAATGTAACTCCTCAAGAACATCTTCCCAACCAACATGGAGCTTCTCCAAGGAATGTCGATCAGCCCTTTCACACACCTAGCACCTCAAGAAAGCTTCAAATCTGCCTATGATGACTAAGGAACAGGTCTGATATACTATTCTGAGTATGATAACAGGTCTGAAACAACAAGCTGACCAACCCAATGAATCCTCCAACTTCACCAAGGATTCCACAAAAAAACCAATCAACCCAGCACTAAGTATTGCCATAAAATGATAGAAAAAAGCAGGTTCCAGGTCTACTAACAATCCCAGACATATCCAACATGAAAAGAGTACTCAAAAAACAAGGGTGGTAAGCAAGGGATCAATCGCAAACACAACCAACTACTGAAGTTTGCTTCTAAAATGCATAGAATAGGATTCCAGACCCTAGACGCCTCTCACCAACTCCTAAACACCTCAAAAAAGGCAACACTTGTTCTAGAAGGTGCCCTTAAGGTCTCACGCCCAGCAAGAAGGACAAGTATGACCTCTTCCAATAAATTATATCAGTTGCAAACCAACCAAAAACCTCCTAAATCAGGTCGCCCAACTATGTATGGTTTGTTAAGCTTTGATTAATTTGTCCCTTAAATCACACCCAACAAGCATTAATAGGTGATACACCCTTGCTAGGGTTTCATGAGTAGTCAAAATTGTACGACCATCATTGGGAAATCTGAAAACACTTCAAACACCTCAATAATCTATGCCAAAAATCTTCAGAGAACAACTCAAGAAATCTGCAATCAAAAAACCATGTAAATCTTCATTTTTTCTAAAACCCTGAAATCCAAAACTCTGTAAATACCAATGTGATTCCTGCGTGAAATCACTCTACCAGCTAGGGAGAATCTTTCACCACCAAAACTAATGATTTGATGAGGGTTTTTATCCTCAATCAACCTTGAAAAAACTTCTATGTTCACTCCAGCAACATCATGTTATGTGTGCAAACTTGAATAATCAAAATGAGAGCCAAAATCCTCCTTTAATAGAGTTGGAGGGAGAAAGAGGAATTTAAAATTCATAATAAATTATTTTTCCCTCAAAGGTCTTTTGCAATTTAAAATAACTTTATGTCTAAGTCCCATTTTCACCAGGTGTCCACTTGAAGGAACATAATATAACTTTATTAAATTAAAACATTAAAGTAAATATTATAATGTTAACTCTATAATTGTAATAATTTAAATAATCCAAACCACTTTGTTGAAAGCACGGCCAAGGCACTGAAAACTAAAACTGATCATGCCAAGAAAAAGTTGATGTTGAAGAATGATGTTTGGTGCCAAAATGGACACTTACTAAAAATAACAATGTTCACCAAGAAATGTGGAGAACAACCTAGATGGCCAAAAACACTTCAAAGAGCATCACCACAATCTTGAATACCATTTGAACAACAAAACATCACCGGATGCCAAGAAACCTCAAAACTAAACTCTCCAAGAACATTGGAGTTTTCCCAACTCACTTGGAAACTTACGAAAAACCTTGGAAATTGGCCAACGCTCATGAAACAACATGGCGTAAAAATGGGGACATTACACAATAATATAATTGTCAAATCTTTTGAACAATGGAAAAGTGATTTCAATACAATTTTGCCTTCTTTGTGCTCTTTTGTATGTGTGAGTGGGGAACTTGATTCAACCTTATTGAATAACATGGATGAGTTAATAAGGTTAGAATCAAATTTCAAGAATTTTATTAGGGAAGCAACAGCTATCTTAGATGCAAAGTACAATGCACATGTGAAAAAGGTAGTCAAAGTTCTTGAATTCAAATGGCCTTCAAAGGATATCTATGCTTCATGGGTTGAAAAGTATCAAGAGTAAATCAGCTTGGCAGCTCAACACGGTCATCAATTTTTTGTCTTCATCAAGCTCTCTAAGATTACATGTAGCTGCAAATGTGTCATATTTTGTCATCATTAATGTAATAGCCACCCCCAATTTTTTCACAAATTTTTCACCTGTTAGCGTTAGATGAAAGCAAGATAAGAAATTGAATAATAACCCTTCACTTTCTGATCACCCAGATCCCATAGTGGGCAAGGTGAGAGAATACGGTGCAAACAGGACCTTGCAATATTGAAAGTAACAAGCTAACTAAAATAACACCTTCCACTTTCTGATCACCTAGATCCCAAGGTGGGCAATGTGAGAGCATATGGTGGTTGGCTTACAATAAAGAACTTCTCTATGCTACCACTTCTTTAGTGGGGTGAATAATAATAACAGTGCTGGAAAGTAAACATCCGCTTGTTTAGCGGGAATTACAAGAAATAAAATGCACTTGGCGGCAAGCCAACCACTTCCGCTTTTCAGCGAGCAACAAGAAACGAAATATAGAAAACTCAACCACTTATTCAGCGAGAGTGTGAAGTACATAAAGCAAAGGCTCGACCACTTTTCAGCGGGAGCAACCAATTATTCAGTGGGGTAAGTATCCAAAATAACTTGAAAGAAAAGAGCTGATTGGTACTACCAATTTAGCGTTACAAGGAGAGTCTAATACAAGATAATATGGAATGAACTAGTCAATATGATAGCCCAATACATCATTGATCAATCCCTGCAACATAAGATCGGTGAGGCATCATAAAACATGAAAGGACAAGAGTATATCAGGTATGATTTGACTAGTGCAGCAGTCTGATATGCATGAACATCGAACACCAAACACCAACCAACACCCTTCAAACACTCATAACTTCCCCATAACTCATCAAAAACTCCTCAAACCACTGGCAAATGAAAGAGCAGGCCTAGGCATCCAAAACCAAGTATCAAGCCGCCACTAACAAGTCTGAACAGCCTTGGCACGAATCCCAATGCACCTACAACAAATGGTATGGCCTCCTAGATAGGTCGATCTCTTCTCAAAAATCAAGTTCTCTATGTAAAATCACCAAACCTTGGGCAAAGGGTCGCCTAAGCATAAGAAAAACATAGGATCAACACCCACAAAAAGATCTCAACTCCTCCGATTAATAAAGCAAAAACATGGGTCAGTTATGCATAAACCAGACATCAAAAAACTGATAACACACTCCAAAAGCCATCAAACTACAAACTCACACCCACACTCCAAAAATACTAGAAAACATCAAAGCTAACAAAAACTGAAGAAAATGAGAAAGCTATCGCCAATGTTCGCTCTACTGCAACCCTTGAGATGAAGCTGCAACTATGTTTAGCTAGGAGATATCTCTCAATCTTGAAACAAAAGTTAGCTTGGAGGGATTTCGTCCTCAAAGCCCCAAGAGTTCGTTCTGCATTTCGGCAGCACTTCGTTATATCAAGATAGCATAGTCAAATGAGAGCAAGAGAGGGCATATAAATAGGCTCTAAGCCCCAGAAGTTTGAAATGCATTTCCCTCTAAAAAGGGACGCCACCTTTTGGAGCAATAAAATATTCAATAAAAATCACTTAACCTTCAAACCTTGGTGTCCACTTTTGCTTGGCACAAATTAACCTTTTAAAATGCATGTCTCTAAGATAGGCATCCAACACATGAGTCCCCTTTTTAAGAACAACTTAAGTTGCACTCTCTAGGCGTGGGGGCCAAAAAGCAACATGAAAATATAAACAACTTAAGTTTGCCAACCTTCTATTTTCAAACTCCAAGAATGTTGGAGAAGCCACTACTCAATATCAAGACACCAAACATTGCACTAACACACTGCTAGAAGTAGTAACCCAATGTTGAACTGTTGCCAAAACCCATTGCCAGAAATAGCACTTACTAAAAATAGCATACTACTAAAAATTGTAAGTGCCTCCAAACTCAAAATGAGCACATTTCGAGTAGTTGTTGTAACTTACTAAAAATAGCAATGACTACCCACAAAGGTTTCCAAAAAGTCTAGAAAGACCCAGAAACCCTTCTGGCAAACTCCAGAAAAGTTGACATGAAACCTCCAAGAATCTTGGAAACCCTAAAAACGCCTCCGAGTAGCGTACGTGACTCTAAAAATAGGCTATCGGCCACATAAGAGCATAGGGCTAAAAAGGGGACATTACAAGCAACAATTTGAATCAATTGGTTTCTTCAACAGCTTCAAAGTTATTATTTTTGCCCTTGTTAAGAAAATAATTTGTTCTGTTAGCGGGTTGTTGCATTGCTTGGTTGTAACAAAATTTTGGTTGTCAAATGGGACTAGTGTCATTTTTCTCCTTAAGCCTACATGCTTACCTTTTCCTATTTAAGGAGATAGGATTCTTGTAATGGGTCTGGGAATTGCAAATTGAGTCAGTTCTATAAAGTGTTGTTAGGGTTTTGTTGTCAAGGTCTATAATTTTTTTTGCAAATAGCAATGTATCTTTGATCAAGGCATATATGAATACATGTTTTCATCATGTCATTGTCTCCAATTTTGTAAAACAATATCTTTCATGAATGAAAAAATCAATAATTATTGATTTCTTCATTGCAAATTTATTGCATTGTGTAATTTTATTGATAACTTATGTTCAATGAATGGAATAATTGTTTTCATTAAAATACAAAGGATATTGTAATTACAAGTGAATTATTAAGTAGGATCATGTTTTAAGCCTTTAGTTGGTCATGTTATTATAAGGTATAAAAATTTGTTGACTATCAAAGTATGTGTAAATTGTTGTGAGGAAGATTTTATAAGATTTTGGACTTTGCAACCCTAGATAGGCATCAATCAAATTAAAATAACAATCATAAATCCCAGAACATATATACAATGACAAATCTCAAGCCATTTGTAGTTTATTAATAATTATTGTTGTATCAGGGTCTTGAATATTTGCGAGGATATTAAAAATTGTAATATTTTATTGTGTAAATCCTTATCATAAGCGTATGAGAAGTAATCTACTAGATATCACTTTTTGTTGTATTGCAAATTTTTAAGTGATATTATAAGGGAAATCCACCTAGGTTTTGGAAAGCTTAAAGTGCAAAGAAAATCAATCTTAAGTTCTTAACGGAAAATTTCTTGTTCGTTGGCCAGTATCTTAATATGCATCTTAATATGCTTAAGCATAAGACATGGCTAATCTTTAGAGGTTATTAAGGAATCAGTTTAGATACACCAACACAACTACAAGATGAAGTCATTCAAATAGTGATCTTAGAATAAAGTTGAAATTTTCCTGTTTGTATGGTGTAACATCTTTCGTCATGAAAGTGAGATAGAATGCTCCTCATCAATCCAGGGTTTATATTCATTTCAGAGTTAAATGTAATTTATACAGTATTTTATACTAGTTTGTTAGTTATTACCCTTACATTAATGATTTCTAAACCGATATAATTCAAATAAAATATGATAACCTTTTTGGTGTTTCCTTTGTTCGAGTTTATACCTTAGATTGGGCACAGATTTTTGAAGAAATCAATTCGTTTCAAAGCTAATCGCCTGCCCTTTTGAAGAGTTTATGTATATGGTATATCATTTGTTATATAATGTTTGGCTAATAGTTTATTCAATGGTATTCACAGATTCAAGCTGGCACTGGAGACCACGTAATTATTGATGTTAATTATCTTCCTTCTTTCAAGGAAATTCCAGATGAAAGTGCTATTCCAGCATTTTGGGAAGCTATTAAGAGTTCATATGAATCCTTCAAATCAAAAGACCACAAAGGTTTCTCCCTACCTCTTTGCAGTGAAAAATAAGCTCCCTTTGACAAGACACATCCCAAGGACAGTGACCCTTTGTAAGAAATGGAAAAATAATAAATATAGTGATCAACGTTCCATTACTTGTTTTACATCCACTTACTAGTGTCTGGAATCCCCCCTATCGGCTGTGTTTTTCGATTGCATAGAAGTAATTCAGAAGTGTCACCATCTGAAGGACACAGAATGGCTACTGAGTTGTGCTGAATCCTGTGCAGCTGTTGGAGGCCAAACAAAATTGAGTTGACTGTATCTTATATAGCTCAATGATTTAGAATATGGATCTCGAATATATTAGTCATAATAAAAGTTTGTAGAGCATGTTATTTTATGAAATATGGTATCCTTTAATAACTATTCACACGCTGAAATTTAATTCCAAACAAATAAGATATAGGTAGATTTTAATACTCTTTTAGAATTGGAGAGATTAAAGAATAGTTTCATTATTTCGCACCAAATGAAAATACTAATAGAACGATTTCTGACACCTACTAATGTTAGAAGTGTTTGTTGGTTTTTTAATTTTTTATTCTATTTTTAGAGTTCGTAGTATGATAGCGGCAGGTGGCTAATCCCAGCGTTTTCATTTTCAAGTAATTTCGACAAAGAAAGTACAAAAGATTTTTTATAAAAATAATATTGATTCTATAAAATAGTATATATGTAAAATATGTTGAAAGATGTCATTTTTTAGGTGAATATTTTATTTATTTTTAGTTATTTTATTTAATTACAATTGAAATCTAAATGAATTTTATTCCAAATTCTATTATAATTGTAATCCTAGTTGAACTATAGTTCTAATCATAGTCCTTATTGATCTTTAATTGAACCTTAATCTTAATTCATATATAATTGTAATTGAACACTTAGCTTAACCTAACCCAAAACATAATCGTAATTGGACCCTATTCAAGTCAAACTAAAATGAATGATAACCTCAATGATAATTACAATCTTAATCCTAATTGAATGGCAAGCCTAATCCTTACCTTGTAATTGAACCCCAACACTAACCCTAATTGATCCTTAATCTTTACTCTAATTGAATCTAAACACCAACTTATTTAGGTGTTGAAGATATCGAGTATGGTGTCACTTAGGATTAAAATTAGGGTTAAGGTTTAATTAGTATTAAAGATAGAGTTTAATTAGGGTTACTTTTCACTTAAGGGTAAGGTTACAGAGCAATTAGGTTAGGATTGAATTATGAATCAATTAGGGTTAGGGTTAGTTTTAGGGTTAGGAATAGAGTTTAATTATGGTATACAATTAAGGTTACAGTTCTATTAGGATTAGGATTAAATTTAAAATCATTTAAGATTAGGCTTAGAAACAAGAAAAGCTTCAAATTTAAGTTGAGAGTCATAGCTAGTTATTTTCCCACATGATAAAATAAGAGTTGTTCTCTCTTATCCATTGCAACAGTATTCCTACTTGTGGGAAAACAACTAGCTATGATGTATTTATAATAATGGAGTATGTAACTTGTAATATGAAATACCAATAGCACACGTGCTTCTTTAATTGAAATAGACTTGTCAAGACAACCATCTATCATTAATATTCTAAAAATACATAATAGCAAAGTTGATGATTTTTCTTATTATTAATAATTGAGTGACATGTTTCATTAAATTTAAAAGCAACAAATCATATGATATTGTATGGGCATAAAAACAAATATGATTTAATGTAAGAGTAATTTTTTTTTGCAATTAATATACAAATTTGAGTCATTCCAATCACAAAATAAGATTTTGAAATCTTTGAAATTAGAATGCACAACTACTACCTCTTCTCACCAATAATTCTCCCCCTATATAATATTAGTTAAGCACACACATGAAAAATAAATCTCACTAAAAAGAAAGGCAAAACTAAATGTTATAAGTATAAATCATAAGAAAAACAAAGTACTTATACCTCAAGTTTTTAAGATTTTCTATTAAATTATTTTCAAAATACAAGAAGTTTCATCAAAACCTTAATAAATTTGGGCTCGTACATTATATTATATTGGTAAGCATACCACATAAGAAGTAAATATTATCATAAGGAATTGTATATAATTTTATTTTTTCGAAGTTTAAAATATTTGTAAAAGTAAAAATCATTTATATTGTATATTTAAAAATATTTTAAATTAAATATTAAATTTATATTTTATGTTTCTAAATTAGTATTAAAAATATTCAACATAATCTAATTTTTTTAAGTTAAAACCATTAGAACATAGAAATCATACTTTTAAGAGAAAAATTTGTTTGATTTCTATATTTTACAAATATTCTAAAATAAATATTAATTTTATATTCTAGGTTTATAAATTAATACTAAAAAAATATTATTACATGTCTATTCTTTTATTATATATCATTAAATCAAATCAAAAGACTTATCATAAAGAAGATATCTTTATTTAACAAACTCTCAAAGATCTTTATCAACATCACCAATCTTCGTTACAAATATAAACACAAAAATAAAACTTTATTTGCAAATGCAAAAAAATTGCAAATCATAGATTCATTTCAACACATTAGATTCAAATCCATCTCCATTACAAATATAAACATCAAAATAGATTTAATTTACAATTACAAAATATTTGTGATTCATCAATATATGTCCAAACATTAGATTCAAGTCTATAAATATAAATTTATTATAAATAGTTACAATTCTCATATAATATTATTCATCCCAAATCTTATTCAATTCTAAATATCAATTATTTTTCACAATCCTTACAATACACTTACAATGACAATATTATTTATTTTTATTTTAATATTTAATTAAATATAGATAGTTAATCTCCAACAAATCCATCGAGTGTAAAACTATAAAATTGAATCTTGGTAGCAATATCATAATTTGACACACTATGGAAAATACCTCTTATTATGTAACATTACTCATTCGTAACAAAACACATTCCTTGTTAGCATTTGATATGAAAATGAGAAATATTTGTTAATAATAATCATTTAATGGAGTAACTGAATATTAGACTGTATATCTTGTTAACAGGACAGCATATCGATTCTCATAAGTACATGAAACATCCCCTATGGATATTTACTCCAGATTTCACCAAATGTTCCACAGGAATTTAAACAAACGGTTTGCATGAAGCTAATTTCTATTCATCCAATAACTTGCAGACAAATTTTCAATGTAAATCATATGATAACAATTTAGAACATAGATCTGAAATTACATATGAATATTGCCTTCAAATCTTCAGTAGAATAACAACAGAAATATCCAATCGTAGCCACAGAACTTACAATCGGATTGGATAACCAGAAGCATGAATTTGAAGCACAAAGTGAGACACCTGAGTAGTATCTCCAACAGACAATAGGTTTCCGTCCACTGCCTCCAAGCTTGAAGGTTTCCATCCTCAAACCTGTTGAAAGCCAAAGCTTCCCAGAATTCTCCAAGAGAAAATAATAACCAAGCATAAACCAAGCATGGTTGAAAGTGAGCCCTTGCAACACTTTTTATAAGCTTCTCATAAGAGCTCATTCACACTTTTAACCAATGTGGGATAAAACATAAACTTCTTTTTTGTCTTTTTGATGTCTCATGTATTTTAAAATAAGGGGCCCCTTTTACTATTCATTTTCCCACTTAACTTTAGACTTACATTAATAAAGTTAAATAATTGAATTTAACTTTATAATTGAAACTTTATTAATGCAGAGATGAATTAAACCAATGGAACTAAAATCATTTGACGATAATAACCAATTTTCCATTGAAAAGACACTGTCACTGGAGATCACAACATGCTTGATGAATTACTATTAATAGCATTAATGGATTACTAAAAATAGTAAGTATGCCAAAACTGCCTCCAAATGCCTCGAATTGACCTGCAACGAAAATTACCTAGGCCAAAAATCCTCAAGATTCCTTAAAAGCCTTGGTTATCCTACGGAACCAAGGAGAAATAGGCTAACGACAACAACATACAATGCGAGCTAGAAAAGGGGACATTATAATCCTCCTTCCCGAGATTGCTTACCCTCAAGCAAACATCAACCAACCCGCTGCTCCACCCTGATAAAAACACCATACACCACAAACTGTGAAGCAACATCATGGAATCCATAAGAGACAATGCATCAATCGTGTCAATACCCGAATCCCAAACCAAGAAGTAGAACCCACTGTAAGAGATGAAAAATAAGTTTGTCAACCAAGCACCCTTACGTAACCATTCGTGCATGTAAGACATCCATCCAATGTGAAGATGAACCCCCATATGCCCATAAACTAGCACAAATAGCCACCAAACCTCGATGTCATAACTTTGATTAGAAACATAGATAATATCAATTATGTCATCAAACCAATGCCAATCAAGGAAAATTACTCCACACTCCAACTCAACCCAAAAGAATTGCCCCTTAACATTCCCATACTGTTGAATCACTGATGTAGTCAATGCAAAATCAAAAAGTGCCACATGATTCCAACTAGGACAGCCATTAGTCCATAAGAGATCGAAGACTATGAAGTCACCAAACAACAAAGATATCGTTTCCATATCAAGAGGAACAGCTAACCAACTCAAAAGTGAAGCATGTATGCCGACACTACTCAACACAGACAACTCTTGAGTGGCTGGCCCACTAAGAGATTCATCAACCCATTCACTATCACTATCATGGGAATGATCAACTATCTCAACTGGAGACTCTGGGTTATGCAATTCATGTTTTTCATCATTAAAAGAATGGAGAATATCATGAATATGTTGAAAGTGAAGCTTGGCTTGTTGAGCCACAATCTTAGCTTGTTTAGCTCTTTCCAACCATTTTTCGTTCAAAACTTGGGCATATTCTATATCAGTTGTATCAAAATGTATAAACTCAGTCCTATGACAAGAGACACCATCAAAATTACCATGTACCATACTTGCCTCTTGTAGTCCATCAGTAGGTGAAACTATACCCTTACTTTCTTCATGATTGTTAGTGGCAACATTATGAGAAAGGTGAAATATATCACTGTTGTTCTCAAATTGAAATTTAAGACCGAATTCAACCTTTATGTCGTTGTCTATGTGATCTTCCTTGGAATGATGAGGAATTTTCATACCACGGTGGCTTGAATCCACCCTATATTGCTCGTAGTTATCACACACAATTTGGATGCCATCATAGGTAGATTCCATAATGATAGCCTCATGGAACCAATTGTTACCTCCTATTGAAAGACAGAAACATAATTGTTGTCATTCAAATCAGAATTATTATTATGTGCTTGAGCCATATTTTTGACCCCTTTTAGTGTATCATCATTGAAAATTTCTTGTCCAACACTTGCAATATTGTCTTTATATGTATTCTCAAGTGTAAGAGCCACAATATCAAGAGAAGGAGGTTGTAGGCTATCGCTGCCCCAAATCAGAATTTTGGGATCTTCTTTTTTGCTTCTACTGGAACCATCAAACATCACCAACTCTAAACTTGTCTCACGTCCTTCCCATGTGATTAGAGGTGGTAGTGTCTCAAATAATTATTCTTCAATTGGTGTCACAAGGCTGCAAGGTATTTCCTTGTGAAGCTCTTCAATTCTTTCATAATCTTGTTCAACTTTTGTGCCCCTTCCTTTGTTATTTTGTATCATGGAAGGGACTGCTATAGAGGACTGATTTTCTGAATTATACATTGAATGATGAAACATACTCAACTGAAGACAAAGATCCGCTATCTCCCTATCTTTATCTTCCACCAACTTGACCAATGTGTCCCTATCGCTAAGCATTTTGCAGGTAGTCCTCTTTCATCAACTTCAATGCTTCCTTGAAAGAATGCAAGTGCATATGAGAAATTCCAAGTCCCATTCCATTTTGTATTTCCTCTCTTTGGGCTATCCAAATGAGGTCCTCTAGGTGCTTATGAATAGAATCCATCCTTGATAATGCTTGAGCAATTTTGTCTTCTATTACCATCAAATGCTCTTGCAAATCTTCCCATACCAAAAGCTTTTGTTCTGATTTTTCTTCATGTGTAGGAATTGTGTCATCGTAGGAATCAACTATCACACTAGAAGATGCATTGTGATCATCCCAAGAATCACACCATCATTATCCATGTCAACCTCGTGCTCTACATCAAGGGAAGCTATGTTTACAATATCTCTAAAGGGTTGATCCAGGTTTGCATTATCTTCCACTTTGTGATCAACCAAAGGAACACCAATAGAAACCATACCTTCATATGGATTGTCAATCATAATCTCTACATCACCCACCAAGAGACTCATGCACTCTTTTGTAGATGTCTCATAATCTCTGTAGGAATGATCTAGATGTAGGGCTAAGGCTGTTGCCATGTCCTCATTTCCACACAACTCTTTATCATATGAAGATTCTGACAATTCATTAAAGACATCCTAAGACTCAAGCATACTCCCTTCTTGAGTTAAGTCATCCTCTTCAAACTTTGTAACCTCGTTTGTTGGTCTGTTTTCAACACTACTTGGCTGCAATACTTCTTTTTCCTTATTAACTCCACATATGTGATCAAATGACCAGTGTTCCTGACAAATGAAACAAATCTTCTCTTTCCTCATTTGGTTCTTGCTATTTTTGGGTGATCCTAAGACCTGTATACCCAAAGAAATTAGCTCAACAGCTGTCATCTATTCCTTGAACCTCCCAAATTTATGCTCAACCAAACCCTTTGAGAAAGCATAAGCCATGGGGGAAGCACACTGCTTCTTGCCCCAAATGGCCAACAAGTTTGATTGCAACCGCTTGTAGA
The DNA here is from genome assembly GCA_007258455.2 of Sequoia sempervirens. Lineage (NCBI taxonomy): Eukaryota > Viridiplantae > Streptophyta > Pinopsida > Cupressales > Cupressaceae > Sequoia > Sequoia sempervirens. The sequence continues at coordinate 45,407 of VDFB02200232.1, forward strand.
TATCATCATCCTCATCTAAGATTAAGGATATAATAGTTTGCATACAAGCCCTCACATTGTCTGGATCATGCTTCCTAATTTCAGTTAAGAAGCATTGAAACATTTGAAGAATCAATTTAACACATCTAAGATCCAACAAAATGATAAATGATCTAGTTCTTGCCATGATTTCTAAAATCTTAGCCCTCTTACCAAAAGTAGGGGCTTTGACATTATGTAACCCATATAGGCTCTCCACACTCAAATGTAGAACCTTCTTCAGTATGCCATCATTATAGGGTGCCACAGGAGTTGTTATTCTTATGATTTCACTGTGACAAGAAACAACTGCAAGTCTCACCTCCTCACAAGGATGTTCCATAAACTTGTGTTGGACCAAAGCGAGCATTGAGGGTTGCAAAGCCTAATTCAGAAGCCTCCAATCTGCCTGGTCTACTTTGGACAAATATGTGTCTAATTTCTCTAACTTAGAGAGAACATCATCAGGAAATTTCATGGACTTCAATTGTAATCCAATTACATAGAGCCAATTTCCTATTTCTTTTTCTTTCTACAAGACCCTTAGCTGTTCACCATTGAATATATCATTGAATTCTTTTGAGAAAATGACACTTTTCAAATCTGCCATTATCATCATTTTATACCACTGTAAATTCCCTTGCTAATTATGATGTAAATTTCCCTCTCAACACTTGGACATTTCGTCAAACACTTGGCTTATAATCTTGTTCTTGACTGTAAGTGTTTTATGTTTTGTTTCTTCTTGATTTGAACAATGATGGTGAAATGCATATGTTGACTTTCTATAAGACTTATTAAAATATGCTCGATAAAATGCAATGCAATGTTTCTTTAGATTTCCCAATGCAGCAATGTGACTAAAACTCATGCCAATAATCAACTACAGTAAGTTGACATTATGTCACACAGTTCTTATGCAATTCCCACACTCCATAAAATATTGCAATGATTTCAGCTGATTACAACAACTTGTCTAGCGATGGCAACTGAAGTCAGCAACTCCTTACATTCATTTGTAAAAATACATTATTATCATTGCTGCTCAACTACAACTCAAACCAGCACTTGAGAATACAATTAAAATAATCCTGATAGTGTCTCATGACAGTCATATACAATATTATATGCAAGGATCAACACTAAATGCTTAATCATAAAGAACTTGATTTTGACACCAAACTGGAACAATGTTGAATTCAGTAGAATGCATCAAAATTCGAATTTGCTGGCAATGAATGCATGGCTAGGTGAAGTGCAACCTTGAGAATGGTTCCAGGCAACGCCAATAGTAACTAAGAAGTCCACGATTGCCTCCTAAGAAGAATCTCCTAGCAATATTCCCTTATTCGCATCATGTCCTTGTCTCCTCCTGTTGTCGCATATATCTCTTGTCTTTATTTTGACGTGGCCTTAATCGTATATGAGATCCTTTTCTTCTAGCGTTGGAATCCAAATCGAATTCAACCAAGAGCTGCGATGAATATCTCAACCTTTGTCTTTTATCCTCAGTTTGTCTTGTTCTCATCTAACAAGCCACATTGGAATTCCACTAGGCAGCTCCCTTTATTTTTGTCTTATTCCAAAGTCTTTGGAACTGAATGATGTTGTCTAGATTCCTTTAAGAAAATATGACTTCTTCAACGCATGATGGTCAAACAAAGAGATTTAGGGGATAACTTAAATCTAGTGGACCAAAGGACCACGGTAGAACAAACTAGGTGATTGAAAGAGAACAAGCATCCAAACCCCTTGCAGATCGTAAAGTATGTGGGAAACAATTTTAAAACTCTTGGGGGGACCCATGCGCAGCTGCCTAGCCCAGTAACTAATTTCCTGTATCCAGAATATTTGGGTTCTCCTTGGGTTCACACCTTACATTTTACAAACGGGTTTGCAACTCCCCATAATGATAATCCTGGAAAGGATTTGGTAGGATCTTGGAACCCATGCACATCAAAACCCTTGAAAGCAAGCTTAGAGGGGGCAGTGGACAAACCGGTCTTTGTTAATGCTAAGCAATATAAAGGGGTCCTGAGGCGCAGGCAAGCTCGTAAGCTGAGACAAACTTAAAAGAAGAAACTTATTTTGATATTACCAAAAGCTCTCAGCAGGGGGGGTCAGATGTCCAATAAGTTTTTTCAAATCGGAGAAAGGAAAGGTAAGCAAGATCAGAATAAAGAAAACATAAATTTGATAGCAACTTTGAAAGACTCAGAAACAAGGGTGAGCATAACAAAGGTGCTTGACACCAGCAAAGTTGTCAGGGTGGAAATACCTCATGAAAACAAGGACGTTTATAGCCCTACATCCACCCCTTTAATGTGGTCATCCGAGTTGTATGTGGAGGAGCTCATGAGCATGAAAAGGAGACTTGAAATTTTAGAAACGAAGGGGTTGTGTGAAGACAGCAAGCTAAAAGAGGTACAGAATCCTAGTACAAAATGGAAAGTGAAAACAGAGTACTCAAAGAGCAAATTTTGAGCTTGCAGAGGGACATGGAAAGCAGACAACAGGATTTGGCTTCTTTAAAGCAAGAATTAGACCACCTAAAAGTAGCCAATATTAAGAAAACAGAAATGGTTAAGGAAGAAGACACAACACAAATAAAGGAATTACAATCAACGCTGATAGGCATGGAACTGAAAGAAAACCAATTGAAAAACTGCATAGAAGAGGCCAAATCATGGACGCAAGTTGTAAGAGGATCATCAAACAAACAGAAAGAAATCATAGAAAAACAAATCAAGGTGCAAATAAGGGAAGAAAAGGATAAACAAAATAAGGCAGCAAACATCATTATCAAAGGCTTGAAGGACTTTGGTGAGAAGGAGACAACCGACATTTTAGCAAGAGACTTCCTCAAAGACCAGCTGAAGTGGACAGGGCCTATTCAACAAGCAAACCGAATTGGAAGGAAAATAGAGGGGGGAAGGGATAGACATGTAAGAATTACCATGAGGAGCATAGAAGACAAGAATGCAATTATAAAAAATCGGGGATTACTCAAAGGTACACACATCTACCTACACGAGGATTTGACCTTTTCCCAACAAGAAGCACAAAGGAAAGAACGAGAAAAAGTGAAAACAACAAGGAGTGAAGGAAAGTGGGCATGGCTGAAAAATGGGACAGCCCAAATTAGTGACCGTTTAATAAACAAGAAATAGGGATTAGGGGCCCCTCAGGAGGTTTTGCATATAGTAAGTTGGAACTGTAGAGGTTACCCATGGAGATGAGGACCTAGTTTGGGGCCCATAGCCAAAGGGAAAGACATTATTATTCTCACTGAGACACATGAGCATGATGGCTGCAAAGTCCCAAAATTTGGGGTTTACAAGAAAATTTCAGTATGGAACAAAGGAAGTGAAACGGGCAAAGGTCACGGAGGTGTAACAGTTTTAATCAAAGAGTGTTGGGACAGTATTGTAAAAGTTGAGAAAGAAGACCCAAATAAACAGTACTTATGGCTTCAGGTAATAGGTAATGGGATCATTTTCAGACTGGCTGCTTGTTATTTTGCACCGCAGAATTCAAAGTTCTATAAAAGAAGAAAGTTAGATAGCCAAGATCCGTATGCTGCTTTAAAAAAAGACATTTCTACATTCAGCACCTTGGGGGAAATAGTTCTTATCGGAGATTTCAATGCAAGGACTACTAACAATTAGTCTCTCCAGCTGAATATTAAAGAGCAAGGAATCAACAACCCTCTTTGGCTTGAAGAGGAGGTGGAGCAACCATGGGAAAGGTCTTCTCAAGATGGAAATGGGAATGTTTCACACTTTGGGGCTAAGCTTTTAGGGACTTGTAGCTTACATAATCTGATTATTTGCAATGGCATGAAAGGCTGGCCAAGTTCTGGTAATATCACTTGCAAAACTTATAATGGTCAAAGTGTGGTGGACTACCTAATTTGCTCTCAAAGATGTATTCCTAGAGTTGTGGAGTTTGAGATCGGAGAATGTCCTTTTGAGATGAAATCTGATCATGACCCTTTGTTCATTAAGTTAGACATGATCTCAAATAGCCAACATGACATGCTAACCCACAACAACCAAAATGAAGTTACCGCAAAAGCGAAAATACTCTTAAATCATGAAAATTAGAACCTATTTAAAGCTGCTCTAGAGTAGCACTTTCTTCAAATGGAAAATGACAAAGGGGACAAGGCTGCCAGTGGGTCTAGTGGTCATATCAGCAGCAATCTTCTTATTCCTATGATGCATAAGGCTTTAGAATCTTGTAAAAGGTCTCATCCAAACAAAGGGGCTACAAACACTTTTCCAACTAACCCTTGGTATGATGAAGATTGTAAGGCTGCCAAGAGATCTTTGAAAGAGAATGGGTTGAACAAGGAAAAAAAGAAGAGGTATGAGAAGTTGGTGAGAACAAAAAAAGAAGAGTATGTTGACACAAGAAGGAAAGAGTTAATTTCCTTGGGAAAACACAATCCCAAGGGTTTCTGGAGGGAGCTACAACAAAAGAGAAAACAGATTGAAAATGACATAACAAATGTTCAATGGTTAGAG
>VDFB02200233.1:0-34013 GCA_007258455.2 Sequoia sempervirens
AACCGGGTTTGAGGCCTGTGGGTACGAATCCGGTAACACAGGTTTATTTCAATTTTCTCTTGTTCAATGACACAATGATTTGGTGGTGGACCTTCTGGAGGTCGTTCTGGTTGATTTCTACACACTAACTATTTATACTAAGTCACTTGGTCATATCACCTATACTTCCTATTTATAGTTAAGTCTTATTTGGATCAGTTGTCATCAAGCCTACATCCAGAAAATATGATCGAAGCACTATTTGAGCTGGTGTTGGGTAATTTATTGAGGATTAATGGTTATTATATTATTAAAGTTATTCGACTTTAATAATATTAATATTTAATGATAACTTATTAAAAGGTAATATAAGGAGGTTGAATGGAAATTAATAAAGAATTATATTAATAATGCTTTATTAATTTATTATTTTAAAAAGGCCAGATACATCAAAAGCAAATATTTATTTTATTTAATTATTTGGCCAAGTGGGGATTTGGAGTATAAAAGCAAAAAGCATTTGCTTTTTCATTATCATTGATCATTTTATAAAAACTTGTGCAAAATTGAGAGAGCTGAGCAAACAGGGTTTGCCGGTTTGAGATTCAAGCTTTTTGAGGACGAAAACCCTCAGAGAGGACAATGTCTACAAGTGTGGAAGATCACCCAAGGGCATTCTGAGAGATAGTCTCACACAGAGATTATTACAAAGCTTCATCAGTTTCCTGGAGATAATCATTCAGGGGTTTACAGAGTTTTCAGGGTTCAGTTTGAAGATTGTTGATATTCACAGCTATTGATCAAGCATTCCCAGATCTAAGATTTATGTTGTTGATTCCTAGTATGGATTTTATGTATTTCCTAAAGAATTAATAAAATTTGGTTATTTAACTTCTTGCAACTGTTTGGAAATCGGTTTATTTGCAAATATCTATGTTTGTATTTCCTAGTTAAACCCCAAATCAAAGGGGTTTATCAAAGCTCTACATTTTTTTGCCAAACTGTGGGTTTTAAACCAAAAAAAAAATCGGATTTGCCAGGGTTTGAAAATTTGTATTTCATGGTTTGGGTTTAATAGTTGCAGCGGAAGATGATTGTGTTTGCAACCATGAGGGATCAAGTAAATTGAAAAAAGAAAATTACCCATTCTTGGCGTATTAATCTTTGGGAGAGAGATCGAAACATATGTTGTGATTGACACCTGACTAAAGGCTAAGAAATTACTCCGTAGGAGTTTGGGAGGTAATTTTGTCCTTGTTTCACAACCCAGCTCCTTTTTTCGATTATTTTATAAGGAGCCATACTTTGTAAATCCGGGTCAGCTTGAGGGGCGCAAGTCAAAGAGTCAGGTCAAAACAAATGGCAGAAAGGAAATCACATATGTCAAAAGGGGCTGCATGAAGATTATATCTTGCCATTTTTAATATTTTATTTAGCCACATCTATCCTGCTAGGGTCGTGAAGGTTTTGGATTTAGCCGCATTTTTCATCACCGCCTAACCATTAAGAGCTGCTTATATTCTTTGAATGCATTCAAAGAGATTAAATCGCAGGAAAAGACGAAATAAAAGAGAGCTGCAGATTTAAGGAAAGACAAATCGCAAATGGGGGAATGAGAATGCCAGTCGGCAACTGGCAGGTCAAAATAAGTCGACGCTAGTATCTTAGCTAGCAGGAGCAATTTCAAAGGAGCTGATACCATTTAAGGAGGTGTCACCTTGTGATATTTTCTTGTCTCATACTAGTAACGACTTCATTGGAGGTAATCACTTCATCATTGGCTGGCCAAGGGAGTACACGGAGGTGGCAAAGTCAATACAGTCAAACCAAGGCAGCGTGATCTTCCTACGCATGTGCAAAGCCTTAGTCGTCGCCCCTTTATGAAGCCAAGTGCTGAATAAAGGCGATCGCGGGTCTTTGAGGAGGCAGTCTGTGGATTTAATTAAGCTGCCAGGTTTGCATTAAATTGTGTGAGCTGGACAGGAAATCAAATGAGACAAAGTTGGTTCCGATGATAAATTGGGGACATGAGCATCTTCAAATACCCAAGGCGTGAGTTTCTTGGAGCGGCTTGTGTAAGACATAGTCCAGGTCATTCAATGCACATATAACAGTGCCAAATCATCAAGGTCAACACAGTCAGTTGAATATGGGAATAACTCTGTTTAATTATTTTAAACTAAAACCCTTGGCTAGAGTTTAGCACAACCTTTCCAAAGGTTGTCAATCCTCTAATAAACTAATCGCAGACTTTAAAGATTAGTATATTGGAACTGCTATTTGTTCTCTTCAGCCATGTGAGCAAGAAAAATTGTCAAAAGAAGTCAGCAATTAGTCAGAGGTATTCGTGGGTTCTGGAGAATTTGGACAAGCTGGGAAAAAGACCAAAAACCTTGAGAAAAGTCCGTTTAAATTATATATTTTACGAAGGCTGGAGTTTGGGGTCAATCACATCATCCAAGGTTTCTCATTTTGTGAGTTGTTGCCTTTCCCAAAGCCACGTGAGCAGCTAGAGTGTAAAAGAAGACAAAAAAAAAGAATTCTTGTGCAGCGTAGGAGTTACAAATAGAATCAAGCATGTGTGTGGGACCAGCAAATAAGATGTGGAGGTGACTTGACATGCTACGTGGGTCTGAGATTTATATTACTACCTTTCCAAAAGGAGTTGCCTACTTCAGGGCCCCATAGCTTAATATATGCAAAGGAGCAAGGAATTGAGGTTGGCTGGGTGTTAACTTTCCTCAGACTATCGCAAGAGTTGAGACTCTTTAAGGAAGAGTATCATCCAGAGCAGCTTAAACAGAAGAAGTTGTTTCTATAAGGTTTATTTTAATTAGTGCAGCTAAGGAATCAAGGCTGACTTGTTATAAGTTCCAATGCCTTCCTATATCCAATGTGGAATGATCATTACATGGTGTTGCTACACAGTCAACAAAGGGTTAACTGTTGCAAGCAAAGGAGCAAATTGTTGGATTAATTACCAGGGCAAAGTCATAGGAGATTTCGTGTTTATTCTTGATACTGCTGTTATAACATCAAGTTTAATGCCGATTACTGCTACCTCTTGAAATTATTATTTTGTACTGGCAACACATATATATCTGTAATTTGAGTCATTAAGATGGTAAGTAGTTTGTGTGATAAAGTAATTGTGAAAGAACATCAAAATATTGAAATCCAACTGCAAATTGACTCAGAACAGCAAAGGGGTTAATTGTTTGAAAAAATCTCAATCAGTCAAACAAGGTGGGACACTCATTGAACAACTTCAGGGTAAAAGATGACTGCAGTTGATAAGTCTATATGTGAGTTGATGCAAAAATTGTATAATCTGATGAAGGACCTAGATATTAAAAGGGCATGTTCAAGGATGGTTGCAAAGCCAAAATGTTTGGATAAGGAAGAAGAAGCTTTGGTTTGTGAAACAAGTGAAACAGAAAACCAAACATCTATTGCAGCCACATCCGAAGAGCAACCTACAGTAGGAAGTGCATTTTTCAGTCATAGGGAAGACGTTGCAGCAGGCAATGAGGTTAGTTTCCAATGTGATACACTTCATGGGTCAACACCTATTGATGGGCATATTGTGAGTGATTGTGTTAGAGCCTACAAACCAATTGACGGTGATGATTCTGCATTCCCTTCCAGTGATGATGTTACCAAAAGCATGACATCATCTAGTGAAATAGCTAAGTGGGGCGATGATCATGACTTTGTCTTTGGAACTAACACTGCCCTAGTTCCAAATCAACAAGTTTGCAAAGAGATCATCATAGAAGAAGAGTTTGAACAGGTGATGGAGGAGTACGATCTTGTCCATTTCCCAAAAGATTTAGAAAGAGATAATTCAGATCAGCAAGAAGACAGTTTACAATTTGTTAATAATCCATTGTTTGGGGTTGATGTTGAATCGTTTTATGATAATCCACTCTTTGAATTGGATAATGATGCCCTTTCTGATCCCTCTATGGAGTTTGGCAATATTCGTAGGAAATGGAATCCTAGTAATGGATCAGGACTTCCGACAGGGCTTACTGGTGTGTTCCACAACGTACATAATGTGCCATGTGCATACGGCATTACTTTCAGCCCATTCACATTTAATTTGACTATGAGGAAGAAGACATGCTGTAATGTCCCCTTTTTAGCTAATTTCAGAGTTTGATGGATTGGCCTATAATCGGGTCCTCGTAGGTTAAGGTTGGTGTTTAGAGGGCCTTTTGTGGGAATTTATAGGTTCTTCAGATGGCAGCTTATAGTGTTTTCTTCTCCAGTACTTGGGCATATTCAAGGTTAGCCTTATTGGGGTGTTTCAGGCTCCGTTTATACACACTTACTACTATTAATAAGTCACTTGGACGTTGGGGGCCAACCTTACTATTTTTAGTAAGGCATCTAGATGAGCAGTATGAGGAGTGGGCAACCTCGTGGTGTTAGCAGAATCAGTTGATGATGAGTATTTAAGGAGTTATGATTAATTGGTTATTATTAAAGTGCTAACTTTAATAATAATTAAATATAAAGTGCATTAATGAATTGGCCTTTATAATATATGGTTTTTTTATAATCATGAGGTCTGTTGGCGTAAAAACTAACACCTCTGGAGTGCAGGTTTGTATGGACAACTATGCACACTGCGTAATGAGTGCTCTTCAAATTAGGAGGGGAAGCTCCCTCGTAGTGCTGGAATGCATGGAAAAGAAAAGTAATCTAAGTCCTATCTTTTTGTTCTCAGCTGGAAGAGGCACAAGGTTAAGAAAACCAAGAACGTTGCAGCTAAGGATTTTCTGGTTACGATCATTAACTACAACTAAGCTAACTACTTTAAATCTATCCAATTTCCTCAAGAAAACAGAGCATGAGGAAATGAAGCAGGGATGATTATTTGACGATAACCCGGGTACGGACTCACAACGTGAAGGCAAGGTGGCACAACTATCTGGTTGTCTGAATAGGCTTATTGGAAACAACAATACACGATAAACTAAGTACAGATTCTCAGCTTGAAGGCAAGGTGGCACAACTATCGGTTCAATCTGAATAAGTTTATTATTCACACACATCATACGATAACCAAGAACAAATTCTCAACTTGAAGGCAAGGTGGCACATCTATCAGCTCAATCTGAACGAGTTTATTGAACACATAACATGAAGGATAGCCAACTAGGATAATAAATTGCATTGGCGAGACACGCATACAATCTACGATCAACTAGCCACTATATCTAACTAAGGCAAGCATTCACCATAATAATTGCATGAAACCCGAGTGGCATAACAATTCATTATCATAATAAATACTCATGAACAGATACAGAACGAGCAATATTACAAGCAAGGTAGGCAACATATATTTCTCTCGCAAAAGTGTACAAATGAGCAAAAGCTCTATTTATAGACATCGAAGGTGTGGGAACCCTAAAATCACCTTGAGTCAACTACGCCTTGCAATGCATGCAAGATTTATTGCTAAACCCTAATAAAGCAAACTATACAGTTAACTGGAAAACTACCATCAGTTAACCGAAACATTTAACCTAAATGGACAATGTGCAAGCATGCACGTCCTTATTTAAAGAAAAGTTAACTGGACACTACCTTCAGTTAACTGGAAACCCTAACCCTAACTCCTATGAAGATAATCCCAAGGAAGAGATAAGCATGTATGAAATCAGCGAGTGAACTCAAGACTGAAAGTTGAGTTAACTGTTGCTCTTGACTCTAACCTCGAAACTAACTGCATATTCTAACTGACAGATCACTAGCTGCTATCTTGAGCAACTCAAACAATCTTGGAAATATCCACTAGCATTTTACTGACTAGTAACTCTGGCGGCTTTGTAAATGGAGTGATCTTTGTTCCTTCTGCAACTTAATGTTTCTGATGCTTTTCTTGATTCTTCTCAACGAAAAAGTGTTGCATGATGAAACCACGAAGCTTGATCGCAAACACTCTGGTTGCGAGAAATACACACGAACTTGCTGCACACGCAGAATTCCAATGATCCACCCCACGTCTACGCTTGTCAAATTGTCTGAATCAACCCTCGGATGCACTTGCTTTTCATTGTCAGCTGCTCTGATGAAATCATGAACTAAGACTGATTTGGTCTTGAATTTAGTCTACGTGAATTGCATTCTAAAAAACTCGCCCGTTGACTGTGAACACGACTATATTCTGACAACTTTCTGAAGAGGCTGAAAAAGCTCTGGTCAAGCTAAAAATAGCTCACTGCGGGAAAGTTTTTCGAATTTTTTTTGAAACGTGGGTTTTGTGCAGAATCAAATTCTAAGCAAACCCAGATCAATAAAAATTTGAAAAAGTGAGTTTTAGCTAGGCATGCAAAGACTTTTCAATTGAGAAAAGTAGGGGTTTTTAGAGCTTCCTGGGGCAATTTTTCTTGAGAAAAACTGGAACATGGGTTTTGTGCATAACGAAATTCTGAACAAACCCAGATGATGCGATTTTCAAAAAGATGTGATTTTGGCCCACATACAAAGAAATCTTCGGAAAAAAGCACAGAGCTTCAGAATGAAGGCTGCGGGGCAATTTTCTCGAAAAAATCTAAGACATGGGTTTTGCTGCTGATGCTAAAATATGCGAACCCAGATGGTCAAATTCTGAATATTTTGTCGTTTTCTTTGACATGCGAAGAAAGTACCTAAGATGAGAAATAGAAGAAATAAGACAGAAGAAAGAAGGTTTTATTTGCTCTGCTTCTGTAGAATTCGCCTATCTCTGTTTTGGTTTTGATGAAACCTACATGCAAAACAAAGTCTGGAATATTCTTCTTCTGAACAAACTGAATCCGTTGCTACGAAGAACGCTGAAATCTGACACCTGTAGCACCTCGAATCCTCAAATGCATGAAGAAATCGCCATGTTTTGAGCTCTGAATGATACGACTTGCTCAAGAATGAAGAAATAAGAACGACTTTTGTCTTTAAATAAATAAAATTCATTTAAAATTCGTCCATCTTCTCAAACTCAAAGCGCACCTCTTAATTTGGCAGTTAACTGAGCCTCAAATTAGGGCGCATGCTTAACTAAGCCTTCAAAATGAATGCCTAGAATGTGATTGGTTGTGAACTGAAGCTTAAAATGCATGAAAATGATGCTTTAATAGAGCGCCACTTTTAACTTTAGTTGAACTGCCCATGCAAATCAGTTAAACTTGTGCATGCAAGTCAGTTAAGTGCACATGCAAAACAGTTAACTTCACATGCAAATTAGAATTCAACATCCTCTTCAGTTAACTGAACATGCAAATGCATGCACACTGCAGATGAATTGAACTTCTAAAAATAGTAACTCAAAATGAACTTCAGTATTTTCTGCATGCAACCCAGAAAACATTCAGTTGAATTGAAGTTAGAAACCCTAATTAGGGCGCACCAGTCAACTTGTTTTGAAAAGTCAACTTTGACCCTTAAGGCGTTTTTCCAGACTTAGCCAATTTTGATGAAAATTTGGATTGTAACCTTCGCCGAAGCCTCTGTTCGAGCACTAATTCCAGATGACTGACAAGCCCGATTGACTAGCTGACGATTGCATTGCAGAGCAAGGAAAAAACTGATCAAAAGACTCCTTGAGACTGCAAACCATAAAACTAAGATCTGAAGGCTCAAAAATCCAAGCGCCCTTTTCAAAAGCTGCTCTTTTTCACAGACAGTCAAATTTCTCCATCTTCATTCCATACGAAGGAAAAACTGAATCCTCCATAACTTCTGTTTAACAAAGTTCCAGGACTGGATAATTGGATCACTGCGGAGCTGACTTCATTCCACACAACAATTCCTAGACAATATTTATTCAAATTCCAACATCTGAGGGTTGAAAAACAAGGGCGCCTTTTTCAAAAAGTGTTCTTTTCATCCCAGAGATAGCCATTTTCTCAACATTTTCATCTTACGAAGGTAAACCAGATTCCCTCGTATCTCGCATTCAACAAACTTTCAGAACTGACGAATTGGTGTAACGTGAAGCTGAAACCATTCCGCAAAACAACTGCAAAGGAACATTTCCCAAGAAAACATCATCTGAGAGGTGAAAAAAGAGGGCGCCTTTTTCAAAAGGTGCTCTTTTTTCGTCTAGAGATAGCCATTTCTGGAACTGACCAAAATATCACTGAAACTCTGACTGCGGGCAGCTAGGTTATCTTCTGATCTGACGGAGACAGGTGTAATGTCCCCATTTTGGCCCTACACTCTTCATTTGGATTTAGCCTATTTCTAGAAATCCGTAGGCTAAGCTGAGGTGGAAAATTAGGGTTTCCTCTTTCAGATACTGCTCAATTGGCATTCTGAGGTTGTTGTGTAGACTTACTATTTATAGCAGTTCGCTATTTTTAGCAAGTCTATCTTTTGGCAATATCTGTCTAGCAGCAGTTCAATCCTTTGCAGTTCAACGTTCAGTTTGGCTTTCTGTTGTTTTGATGTGAACTTACTATTTATAGCAGTTGGCTATTTTTAGTAAGTCTAATTTTGGCAATAGCATCATCAGCAATTCAGCTCAAGTCATTTTGCTATCCTTCAGTTTCAGTTTGGCTTTGGTTATCTCCATGGATTAAGTTTTATACTTAGTCATTTTTATGTTTCTCAGTTGTACCCCCACGCCTAGGAATGATCACTTCATGTTGTTTTTAAAAGGGGTCATTAAGGGGTCAATGGTGCATTTAATGAATTATTAAATGCTTTATTGTTGCAAAGTGAAGTTGGATGCCTAAAAGAGGTTGATTAATATTTTATTATTTCAAAAAGTGAAATGCTTAAAGTGGCATCCCTTTTGGAAGTTGAAGTGATTCAACTTCTTGGAATTTGAAGAGTCTCTTGTTGCTTCATTTGCCAATTGAAGCTTATATATTGCTACTGTTTGAAGAGCTGATTATCTTTGGAAATATTGTAAAGTTATGCTGCTGGTTTAAAATCCAGAATCCGGCTAAGGGAAAGCTTAGCAATTTGACTCCATTCTTCGGGCCTGAAACTATGGTTCCCTAGATGGTGGATTGAGACTGTGCTTCATCCAGAAGTGCACATTGAGTTTCAAAGTTGAAGATTTTGTAGTTTTTCATAATAATTTTCAGAATTGTGTTTGCTGGTCATATCATGGTTTAAGGAGGTTTTCATTAACAGCTTTTTGTATGATTTTTATGTGCTTCTGGGTATTGAAGAAATTGATTCCTAGTACATGGGCACCCCTTCCCACAGAAGATCAGAATTTAATTTGAAGAATTTTGAGAGTTTTTACCATCTTGGAGTTGCTGGTTTGTCTACAACTGAAAGAGTTTTTTGTTAACAGCTTTTTGAGCATATTAAATATCATTCTGGGTATGTTTACAAAGTGGTTCTAGACCCAAGGCGACCCCTTCCACAAGAGATTGGAATTTATTTCCAAGTCTTTGATTTTTTATTGCTAAATCGCCCTTCTCAAGAGTCGTACCATGTTGGGAGCATTGGGAATTGTGCAAGTAAATTAATGGTTGCTTTTTGAAACTGTTTCATAATCATGACATGGGCGCCTATCCCCCTGAGGTTCATTGCAATTGATTTCACTCAATTTGGAGGTAAATTGATAAAGTTATGTGCATTTCATTGATGTACAGTTTGCTGGTCTGATTTTCTGTTAACATTGTTTCTATATCAAACTTATTAAATAATTGTACTTGCTGGTTTGAGCTTCAATTCTTCATCTTATATCATTGTAAATGTTAGAGATAGTGATACTCTAACTGCTTAATCTTCTTGGAAGATTATGTAATGTACCCATTTTTAGCACTACACCTTTCAGTGATTGATGGCCTATCCCCGGTGAGCTGTCGGCTAGCAGAAGCTCGAATCAGGGTTTCCAAACTTCTTAGAGGATGTTTTCGTCTTTTTGCTGAGTCTGCATTTGGAATTGTTGATTTTGGATTGCGGATTCTTTCTGGGTTTTCAGAGAGCTTCGCGTTGGTGGTTTCGGTTCGGCATTCTGAGCAATTACATGGATTTACTATTTTTAGTAAATTCTATTTTTAGCAGTTGACTTGTTGACTCCTAATCAGTAGGCTTCACTATGGCAGTCTGTTCAGACGGTATGGTTGAATTTGGCTTCTGATGCATTTCCATGGTGATATAAGATATTTTATATTATAATGTTATAATTTAACATTATAATTCCTTGTTCTAGCATCATGAATTAATATTGTCTTTAAAAGGGGGACATTGAAGGGTATTTTCACATGGAGGAAATATTTTAATATTTCTAAAGGCCAAATTTTAGCTAGAGGATTTGGACGCCAACTTTGAGGGAGATATTATTTTATTAAAAGATTTATTTTTGCTCTTAAAAAGGGACGCCACTCTTGGAGGGAAAATGAAGTCAAATTCAAATTGGAAAAAGGGCGCACTTTCTAGAAGCATCTAGAGATTCTCTACTAAGTCTATAAAAGAAGGCCTTCTCTCTTCATTTTATCATCTTATGACTTGAGTAATGTTATGCTGCCGAAATGGTATTGGGATTGCTTCGAGGAATGAATGCCTCCTAGCCTTGGCTCGACTTCTTGCTTGAAAGATAGCAACTAGTGGAGAGTTAGTTTGTAGTTGAGTGGATTTTGTAGTGAGATTTTTGCATTGTAGTAGTTATTTTGCATTTGTAGTTCAATTTCTAGCATGTTAATGAAGTTCTGGAGTTGCTGATTTACTATAGCTGCATGTTGTATTTCCTCATAAGTCAAAAAATAAAAATATATTCGTTCTGGGTATTGGCTAAAACCATTTCTATGCCCTAGGTGCCCATTTGTGCAAATTTTGGTGATTTATAATGAAGAATCTGATTTTATCTTGTTGGTAGAACATTTCTAGAGGCTATACCATTCTCTTCCGCCTGGCAAGTGTTTAGAAAAAAAATACTTCAATTTGTCAGTTGTTTCTTTGTCTAGTCTTTATTGTCATCATCCTAGCATTCGTTTGCATCAAGTCTCATGTCATTCTGACAAGTATTGAGTGAGTTGTGAGCATTTTAGTGGATTTTAGGGTTGTTGGTTTTGCATTTAAAAGTGCAGATCTGATTTGATCAAATCTTAAATCTGGTTTTTGAGAGAAGAAATCAGTTTGGTATTTCCATTAAGCAACGAGAATTCTATATCTAAATGCTCGTTGAATTTTTCTAACTCTATGCTCTTGGCAGGCGAATTCTCTATCATATTGTAAGCTGACAGTAGTACTGGCAGCAGTTCTTAATCTTGCTTAATTATCTGATTTGTAATGCTCATCTTTACATTCTGTAATTGCCTTGTAATATCTTACATCTCCGCCCTATGGTAGCTCCTTTCCCATTCCGGGTTAGAAAGCACATTCTGGGTGTCGAGTTACTTTCCGCATTCTAGCTTATTTCCCTTAACCGCATTGTAATTCTTAGCATCTCCGTCATATGGTAGCTCCCATTCCATCTCGGTTTGGAAAGCACATTCTTGACGTCGAGTTATTTCAGCTTATTAGTGGTAGGGATCCTCTGACCATATGATCGTCCTTCGCGGGCACATTCTTGGTTAGAGTTTTTGCATAAGCATTTCAATTCAGATCCTCTGACCAATGCTCACACCTTGCCCACATCGGGATCCTAGTGTACATTCTGGTTAGAGTTGTTTCAGCATCGTTTTGGTTTAGAGCTAACCTTAACGGGTGCATATTGTTTGTAACTTGCAATTGAAAAAGTTGAAAAAATTTGGCTCGGAATATTTCAGTGGTATCAGAGCCAAGATCCTGCCATCCTGTGCCCAACAAGGTTTAGTGATAGTCGAATGACAGAGAATTCAATTTCTACATCAGAGATCAGAACGGAGTTCAGTTCAGTTTAGAAGTGGCAGTTAAACATGGCTAAGAAGGAAGAGATAAAGCTGGAACAAACACTTTTTACGGCTGGAAATAGACTTGACAAAGAATTTCAGTCAAGGGAAGATGACGAGAATAATCTTCAAATATTGGAACAATGTTTGAGACAGGTGAAGCAGTCACCTTCTTATTTGATGCAGTTGGCAATGTCACCTACAGTAACCTTTTTAAAACAGCCCTATTGGTTGGGACATCTAGATGAAGAAACCAAGCTGTTGATTTCTTCTTGCTTCATGGAGATGATGAGAATTACGGCTCCCCTAACACCCTATGATGATGAAACCATGAAAATCATTTTGAATATGATTGTGGAGAGTTTTCAAGACCTAGATGAAACGGGAAATTAATTGTTTCCAAGAAAAGCTGCTATATTGAAGACATTTTCAGAAATTAGAGTTTTCCACCTTTTGATAGATTTAGAGATGGAAGTTCAAATCTATCGTTTGTTTAATTATCTCTTCTCTTCAACTTGGAGTGAGCAAGAAGAGGATGTTATTGCAGCTGTGAAGAATATTCTTGTTCTCACCATTAATGAGGTTGATGAAATTCCGCCTAGTGTCCAATCCTTCCTCTTGGACGCATATCAACATGAAGAAGAGGATTCTCCTATTGCTGCTATGCTGATTAAGGAATTGTTTAATCATTGTGAGGAGAAACTAACGCCACTTTCGGAGAAATTAGAGCAAGATGTAGGAAAGATTAGTGGTCATGAATATAGAGATGTTTCCAATGAGTCCATACCCGATCATGTTGACGATTTGGTAAAGAGGGATTCTCTTCATGTTGCTGCCCCAACTTCTCAAGAAGTTCTACATGAAGAAACCAGCGTAATACTTCCTCATGGTGAAGATAATGACGGTGAAGTATTCAAAACAACAAGCAATGAAGATTTCTTATTCCATTATGGAGGTGACACTGGGTTTGAGCAGCAAACTGAACCATTGGAGAGAAATGTTTTGGATGATATCAGCTTAAGGGATTTGGGACTTGACTTATTCAAAGAGTCATCACTACAAAGGGAGCATGATAAGTTTTTCCCAGTTGATCATCCTAATCAACCCACCAGCATTTGGGATCCGGGTGTGTTGGCACCAAGGTATGAAAGAGAACCCTTGTGGGATGAATTTCCCTTTGATCCTGATGAAGAACAAAAATCAGATTGCACTGCAAACTATGAGGTAGTCATTGAAAAGGAAGTTGTATTTGAAGAAGAAGAGTGTTCAATGAAGCTCCATAATGAACACTTTGAAGTGGTTGCAGCCACTAAAGAAGAAAATGTTTTTACGGAAGCTTTCCGAACAACGGATGATTATGACCCATTGAGCAAGTTGGATGTTGCTATAATGTTTGATCAAGGAGACAGTAATGAAGAAGAAGAGCTAGAAGACCTTATGGCTCTTGAAGATGGAAAGTTTGAAGTTGTTACTAAACACAAATCTGATTTTTCAATGCGTGAAGCTGATTGCAAGCAATGGATTGAAGAATTCGTGGAGTATGATGCTCTTTATGACAATGAGCATTCTCAACAAGTTGGTGGTGAAAGACAAGAATGTTGGAGTAGCTTTGAGGGCAGCAAAGGCATGAAATTAAGTTCTGATTTTCAGTTGCGGCCTATTAACAGTTTACCATCTTTGCATACTCTTGGAAGGGGAGATCAAGTCAAAGAGACCCTTGAAGAGGAAGTGCGAGTTCTATCCCAATTTGATCGCACTCACAGTTCGATTGAAGAGCTCTACTGGAAGGCTCAGCTGGAAGAGAGACTAAGAGGAGTAAAAGATGAAGTTGCTCTTCCCAATTTGCAACTTATCAGAGATTCTTTAAAGACCTTGAAGTCCGAGTACATGCACTTGATTGAAGACCGAGATCGTGCCATTGAAGTTGCAAAGAAGAACATTTGTGTTTTTCAAGAAAATGAGAGTATGGTTGATGAGCTCACTCTGGAGCTTGAATCAACAAGGGACATGTTGAAAGAAACTCAGCTGGCTCTAACGGAGGTTGAAGACCAGTTTGCTGATTTCAAACTTTTCAAGGAGCAAGAGGGTGCACAAAGAGCTGAAGAAATCAAGCGAGTGATTGGAGAGCTTGATTGTCTTCAAAAGGAGTTTGATCTTGAAAGCATCTCAAGAAAATTAGAAGTTGCATGTGCTGGTTTGGAGCAGCAAGATGAAAGGAATAACTTTCGAGTTTTTGACAATCCTCTCTTTGAAGAAGGTGATGAAGGAGATTATGGCAATCCTCTCTATGTGATGGAAGATGAAACAAAGAATGAGACTGAGTATGGTTTCCAGTGCTCGGATGCTTTGATCTCACTCCATGTGGATGTGCCACGTTTGCTGATTAGTAATGAATGCATAAGTGGGTTTGAGGATGAAGGTTCTACATGGGAGGTGACGAAGCAAGGTAATTTCAACATCTATGACATCAAGGTGTTGATGAGACAAGTCTTGGTAGCTGTTGGTAACTTCATTACAGCAGCAACGAGTGAAGATTTCAGACCTACTACTCAGGAGGAATGGGAAAAAGGTGAACTAGACTTTGGTGGTTGCACTCTTGACAATCCATCCCTTGGGTGGAATGATGTTTGGAATCATATTGATCAGTTTTGGGAGCTGAATTTGAAGCCACTCTATGTTTCATACTCCCTTAATGTGGAAGCTTTCATGGTTAAGCTTCAAGGATTTACTAGATGGGACATCAGTTTCGTGAGAAGGCACGTGGTTCTCACTAGCACTTGGGAATGTGTAGAGATTTCTTTTCAGTGTGTTGAAAATCACTTTCAGTTGGGTATCCATGCTTGGGATTCTCAACTTGGGTTGTTAGAGTTTATTACTTATGGAAAAGACTTTTGGAGGGATAAGGATCAAATTTCCAGATTTGTTGATGTTGTTCCCTTCTTTTCCAGCTACTTGATGGTTCTGTTTGTTCATCAACAAATGGATTGGAGAGAAATTTTGAATATGGGT
This sequence comes from Sequoia sempervirens, assembly GCA_007258455.2. Lineage (NCBI taxonomy): Eukaryota > Viridiplantae > Streptophyta > Pinopsida > Cupressales > Cupressaceae > Sequoia > Sequoia sempervirens. The sequence goes on from VDFB02200233.1 coordinate 14,814, forward strand.
TGGATGGATCAACGATCGGTAGTTCTTGGAAGTGACTTTCAGCTCAGACAAGCGCAGATTTTGAGACACGAGCTTGCTGGTTGGAGGCAGACCAGCCACCTTACTTATGGAGTTACTTTCATTCAGGAGAGTTGGTTCCTCACTCATGATCAAAGAAGTGGTAGTTTTCTGATGGAGATGGCTTTAGCGTGTTTTTCAGCCACTTTGGAGGTTTGTCGTGCAAACTCTGATAGTTTATTTTCATTATTGGTTCATGACAGCGAGCTACCCCATGCTTTGATCCTACATTTTGAGACTCTTGGGGTTGGAATTGTGAAAAACTTCTGCAGACTTCATAGTTGTGCCATGATAATTTAGTTGAGGCATAGGGAATTCATGTGGAGTCATGAGTTTGAATTTGTTGAGCTCTTGCAAAGGATTGCCTTCCTCTTTGCAAGAAGATTTGAAGATGTCACATTTGCAGTCATGGTTCCATTTGTTACCATGTGGAGGTATGCTGAAGAATTCGATTTTGAGTTGAGTAGACTATCTTTCCTTTTGCCTAGGATTGTGATAGACATTGGTATGGTTGATATTTTTGACTCAGAGCATTTTGGACATGAGACATTGCATGAAATTGATCTAAGTCCTTTAAGATTTCTCAGTTTGAGTATCATGGACGGTAACATTCTGGAGCTACAAGGGAGGTTGGTGCAGCATTGGCGAGATGTCTTCACTGATGAGATCAGAGTGGTGCAGCATTGGCATGGTGGGTTTTCCTTGAGACAGACTTGGGACCCTGGGATCTTACTTGTTGGGGTATTGATCGGTTCTATATTCTATGGAATTGTGGTGGCATTGTGAAATATTCCGAGCCAATTTTTTTCGTTTTTTCAAATTTCAAATTACAACCAATGCACCCGTTAAGGTTAGCAGCTAAACCAAAACATTGTTGAAGCAACTCTAACCAGAATGTACACCAGGATCCCGATATGGGCAAGGTGTGAGCATTGGTCAGAGGATCTTAATCAAAATGCTTATGCAAGAACTCTAACCAAGAATGGCGCCGATGATGGCGAGCATATGGTCAGAGGGTCTTCTATGCTAAGTACTGAAAGGGAACTCGACACCAAGTATGTGCTACCCAATCCAGTATGGAGTTGAGGCGACCATATGGCGGAGTATTACAAATTACAATGCTTGAAAGAAAGAACTAAAATGCTGAAAGTACTCAACACCCAGAATGTGCTTTCTAACCCAGAGTGGGAAAATAGCTACCATAGGGCGGAGGTAAATTAAATACAATAGCAAATGCGGAAAGTAAAGATGAGCATTACAATTTGATAAGCAGGATTATAACTGCTGTCAGTACTACTGCCAGCTTACAAATGTGAATATTGGCTGGTTAGTACTACTAACAGCCTTACAATATAATATATCTCCTGCAAGCACGATGGATTATAGTGATAATCAAACTGCTGAAATGTAGAGCTACTCCAGAATGATTAATATGACTAAGATAAACAATCACAGCCCTATTAATAATTCTACTAAGTCTGATATGACAAATCTGCAGTTAAAATGGTGAAATCAGCAACTCCAGAACTCACTTAAATGCTCATATCTCTCTCAATACTCACTCATTTAACTTGAAATCAGTTGTAAAACATTCTAATGATGATGACAATGAAGATGGATCACAAAAACTTCTCACAAAGACCCCTATTTATTTTGCACGACTTCCAAAGCACTTACGAAGTGAAATTGCCTACAAGCAAGGGCGATTTACTTTAGATAATTCATAGACTTCAAATAAAATTCTGGAAACTTGCACATATGGTCGCCCTACATAGGAAAATAGATTGGAACAGTACCCAGAACAATATTATTTCTGTTTCTTGAGTTGTGAGTAAAAACAACCTACAGCCATACAAATCAGCAACTCTAAAATTGACAGAAAATACAATAACTCAACTACGGAATGTGAGAAGAACCAACTACAATGAAAGGAAACCAACTACAACTAAACCTCTCAACTAGTTGTTGTCTTTCAAGCAAGAAGTTGAGCCAAGGCTAGGAGGCATTCATTCCTCGAAGCAATCCCAAAGCCAATCCGGCAACATAACTTTGCAAATTCATCAGATAAACAAAATGAGGACCCCGAGCTCCAATTTATAACTTTAGAAGAGTTTTCTAGAAACCTCCAAGAAGGGTGCCACCTCAAAGATTCTTTTAGGTCATTGACTTGTCTTTTGTCTTCACCCTCAGGATGGCGTACTTGCTTAAGAAGATAAATTTCACTTTTTAAATAAAATATTTGGCTCACCCAAAGTTGGCGTCCAAACTCCTTGAGCAATATTTGGCTTTAGAAATATTAAAATATTTCCTCCATGTGAAAATACCCTTCAATGTCCCCCTTTTAAAGACAATATTAATTCATGATGCTAGAACAAGGAATTATAATGTTAAATTATAACATTATAATATAAAATATCTTATATCACCATGGAAATGCATCAGAAGCCAAATTCAACCATACCGTCTGAACAGACTGCCAAAGTGGAGCCAACTGATTAGGAGTCAACAAGTCAACTACTAATAAAATTGACTAAAAATAGTAAATTCATGTAATTGCTCAGAATGCCAAACTGAAACCACCAACGCGAAGCTCTCAGAAAACCCAGAAGGAATCCGCAATCCAAGTTCAACAATTCCAAAAGAAGACTCCGCAAAAAGACGAAAACATCCTCTAAGAAGTTTGGAAACCCTGATTCGAGCTTCTGCTTAGCCTACGAGTTTCCAGAAATTGGCTAAATCCAAATGAAGAGCGTAGGGCTAAATTGGGGACATTACACATTGCCTGAGGACAAGCAATTTTGGGAAGCGGACTGTAATGTCCCCATTTTTAGCACTACACCTTTCAGTGATTGATGGCCTATCCCCGGTGAGCTGTCGGCTAGCAGAAGCTCGAATCAGGGTTTCCAAACTTCTTAGAGGATGTTTTCGTCGTTTTGCTGAGTCTGCATTTGGAATTGTTGATTTTGGATTGCGGATTCTTTCTGGGTTTTCAGAGAGCTTCGCGTTGGTGGTTTCAGTTCGGTATTCTGAGCAATTACATGGATTTACTATTTTTAGTAAATTCTATTTTTAGCAGTTGACTTGTTGACTCCTAATCAGTAGGCTTCACTATGGCAGTCTGTTCAGACGGTATGGTTGAATTTGGCTTCTAATGAATTTCCATGGTGATATAAGATATTTTATATTATAATGTTATAATTCAACATTATAATTCCTTGTTCTAGCATCATGAATTAATATTGTCTTTAAAAGGGGGACATTGAAGGGTATTTTCACATGGAGGAGATATTTTATTATTTCTAAAGGCCAAATTTTAGCTAGAGGATTTGGACGCCAACTTTGAGGGAGATATTATTTTATTAAAAGATTTATTTTTGCTCTTAAAAAGGGACGCCACTCTTGGAGGGAAAATGAAGTCAAATTCAAATTGGAAAAAGGGCGCACTTTCTAGAAGCATCTAGAGATTCTCTACTAAGTCTATAAAAGAAGGCCTTCTCTCTTCATTTTATCATCTTATGACCTTGAGTATTGTTATGCTGCCGAAATGGTATTGGGATTGCTTCGAGGAATGAATGCCTCCTAGCCTTGGCTCGACTTCTTGCTTGAAAGATAGCAACTAGTGAAGAGTTAGTTTGTAGTTGAGTGGATTTTGTAGTGAGATTTTTGCATTGTAGTAGTTATTTTGCATTTGTAGTTCAATTTCTAGCATGTTAATGAAGTTCTGGAGTTGCTGATTTACTATAGCTGCATGTTGTATTTGCTCATAAGTCAAAAAATAAAAATATATTCGTTCTGGGTATTGGCTAGAACCATTTCTATGCCCTAGGCGCCCATTTGTGCAAATTTTGGTGATTTATAATGAAGAATCTGATTTTATCTTGTTGGTAGAACATTTCTAGAGGCTATACCATTCTCTTCCGCCTGGCAAGTGTTTAGAAAAAAAAATACTTCAATTTGTCGGCTGTTTCTTTGTCTAGTCTTCATTGTCATCATCCTAGCATTCGTTTGCATCAAGTCTCATGTCATTCTAACAAGTATTGAGTGAGTTGTGAGCATTTTAGTGGATTTTAGGGTTGCTGGTTTTGCATTTAAAAGTGCAGATCTGATTTGATCAGAATCTTAAATCTGGTTGCTGGTTTTGCATTTAAAAGTGCAGATCTGATTTGATCAGAATCTTAAATCTGGTTTTTGAGAGAAGAAATCAGTTTGGTATTTCCATTAAGCAACGAGAATTCTATATCTAAATGCTCGTTGAATTTTTCTAACTCTATGCTCTTGGCAGGCGAATTCTCTATCATATTGTAAGCTGACAGTAGTACTGGCAGTAGTTCTTAATCTTGCTTAATTATTTGATTTGTAATGCTCATCTTTACATTTTGTAATTGCCTTGTAATATCTTATATCTCCACCCTATGGTAGCTCCTTTCCCATTTCGGGTTAGAAAGCACATTCTGGGTGTCGAGTTACTTTCCGCATTCTAGCTTATTTCCCTTAACCGCATTGTAATTCTTAGCATCTCCGTCATATGGTAGCTCCCATTCCATCTCGGTTTGGAAAGCACATTCTTGACGTCGAGTTATTTCAGCTTATTAGTGGTAAGGATTCTCTGACCATATGATCGTCCTTCACGGGCACATTCTTGGTTAGAGTTTTTGCATAAGCATTTCAATTCAGATCTTGTGACCAATGTTCACACCTTGCCAACATCGGGATCCTGGTGTACATTCTGGTTAGAGTTGTTTCAGCATCGTTTTGGTTTAGAGCTAACCTTAATGGGTACATATTGTTTGTAACTTGCAATTGAAAAAGTTGAAAATATTTGGCTCGGAATATTTCAGATTATCTATTCTATTTGCAGCTGTTCTTATTCTTTGTAAAGCTAGTTAGTAGTACTAACAACTCTTCCTTTACTTGCTACAATTTTATATCTGTTTTACACTCCCACAATTGAGTGGTTGAGTTTTAAAATAAACATATATCTTGTTTGTAATTTCCCCACACGTTATAAGTGGTTGTGTAGACAGTATTCCCCCCACGTTAATAAGTGGAAGAGTGGATTTAAAGGCTGGCTTGCCGCCTAATAATTGTTGTAAACTCACCCACTGAATTATTCCCACCACTTGTGGATGCCTGCACCAGCAGATGAATTGTACTTTCAGCTCTGTTTATGACTAATGATCCTCTGACCATATGCTATCACCTCGCCCACATTGGGATCTTGGTGAACATTCTTGGTTAGAGTTATCTTCTTTGCTGGTTTACATTTTGGAGCTAACGCTAATCAGTGTTTGGTTGCTGATTTGAATGTTAATTTTGGGAAAAAATTAATTGGGGAATATTTCAACAGGCAACGGGTAGCTGAATGTAACACGAAGAAGCTGAATATCTGAGAACATCAAAAAGAAGGCATTAAAGGCTTGAAAAGCTCAGGCGCCTTTCTAAAAAAGTGCTCTTTTGCTTATTCCTTGATATTTTGACCAAGATTTGACCCAATGTTTGACCTCTGGCTCAGGCACTTCTGCAACTCAGATTCACCTACTAACGGATGTGTCGCGAAGCCCGAACAAATGTGAGACAAACATCTTGGGTGGCATTTAGTCAAAAACCTTCATTTGCACCTCAAAAAGATGGGCGCCTTTCTCAAAAGCTGCTCTTTTTTCCAGTGTTAGCCAATTTTGACTTTCCTCTCGTTTTGCGCTATATCTTTCGTAACTTGCACGAAACAGGTTCGTTTGATAAGCTCAATAGCCCGTTGAAAAGCTAACGTGATGCCGGGCAAATGCCTGTTGGAGGTGACAAACCCTAAAAACAGGATCCGAGCCTCTAAAAGATAGGGTGCCCTTTTGAAAATGTGCTCCCCTCTTCAGAGATAGAAAATTTTGATGATTTTCCTTCAGATTTACACTTTTCTTGAATTTCCTCAATAAAAGACTGACATGAAACTAACACAAACTCCATATTTGAAAAGCCGAAAAATGACCTTCTGACATCACTTTAACAAGATTAAGACTATATTTAGCAAAATGCCTTAGTGAAGCGAAAAATTTGGTTTGGGTACAACAAGGTCAATATTTAAAAAGCATTTATGAGGGACGCCACACTTAAGGGGTTTATTATATTAATTTATTGGAGGATATCATTAATGGTATTGATGACTTTATATATTATATGATTTTAATTAATCATAAAGTCATTATTAATGCAATTAATGAAGGAGATGCCATACATGGGAATAATATTATTTTATTGGAGGCAACAAAAGCAAATGAAGATTAAATATAAAAATTTATCAAAAGCCTAAGGGGGTCGTGGCATTTTGGATTTGACATAAAAGCATTGAAAAAAGCATTCTCATTCACTCATTGATACTTGTGAAAATTTTAGAGCTTTGTGTGGAGAAGAAAAAAGGGTTTCTTGCTGCAAATCAATCTTGGAGAACGTTAATTCTGTCAGATTAAGCGATCTACAGGTGTCCAATACCACCCAAGGGTTGCTCAAAAGGTGGCTGCATATAGGAGTCACAATTGTTGTAATGTCCCTGTCTCAAGCCTGACCTTTTCAGTGACCGTTGGCCTATTTCGGAGACCTGTAGGCTAATCGGAAGGTAAAATTAGGGTTTCCTATTTTTAAGGATGTCCTTGCTCGGAGTTGGTGGATTCAATGGCGGATTCTTTCTGGGTTTTCAGAGAGCTTCGCAGTGGTATGTTCGTCTCGGCATTCTGAGCATCTTCAGGAATTTACTATTTTTAGTAAATTCTATTTCTGGCAGTTTTTCAGATGGGTTCAGCATGGTTGACTTCCTACTTCAGTCTGGTCAGTTGACTTGGTCACTATTGGCTTCAGGGCACAATTGGAGAGATAAGTTGAGCTATTTAATTAAAAGTCACGTTTTAATATTATATTCGAACGTTGACCCCTTGGCCTAGCCTATTGACTTTATGTTGTTTTGAAAAGTGGTCTTTTTGAGGGTGGCGCCTTCATTAAAGATTATTTATATTTTATATTTTACCCAAAGTCAAAACAAGTTATAAAATGGACGCATTTATTAAAGTATTGATTTTAATTAAAAAGTCAATATGGAGCTTGAAGGAAATGGACGCCATCTTTGAAAGAGATTAGGGTTTTTGACTTGAAGAGGAGTTTAGGGTTTCGAGAAGTCAACGAGAGATTATAAAAGGAAGACTTTGATCATCATTTGGCATGTTTTGTCTACAGTATCGTTATGCTGCCGGTTTGGCTCTGGAACTGCTTCGAGGAATGAAGGCCTCCTAGCTCAGGCATCGCTTCTTGCTTGCAACATAGCAACTAGTGGTGATTCAATCTAGTTTGTGAGTTTTTCTTGGAATTTGTGCATTGTAATCAGCCTTGTAGATCAATAGTTTTCTGGTTTTGCATATTAGTGGATTTTCTAGATGTTGCATTGTTGCTACAGCAGATTCATGTTTTTAATCATAAGTCAAAAAATACAAAAAAAAGTGTTCTGGGTGTTGTTCATATCCCATTGTCTAGGAAGGGCGAATCACTAGTTCAAGTTTCAGATTTTTTAGTTAAGTTTTGAATTTTTAAAGAGAAGTCGAACTTTTCAGCTTGGGCCGTACCTCTTGAGACTGTCTTGGAATCCGTGCAAATTAAATCTGAGTCCTTTTGATCAGTCTTAGTGTCTTGTATTGGTCGCCTATGTCTTTAGAGAGCATTGCATTTTATTTCACATCAATCGGGTATTCTCTGAGGAAGTTATGAACATTTCTTTAAAATTGTAAGCTGCTGGTTATATGACAAAAAGTGCAGATCTGTTATGACAGTTTTGAGAAATCTGCATCTTCCTTATTGGGTTGGTGTTGAGGTTTCCTTATAGACCTTGCAGAAGAAGTCTTGTTGAATGCACCATTTGAAAGAGCATCTTATGTCTTGATTTTGCAGGCAATAATATCTTGTAAGCTGGCAGTAGTACTGACCAGTTGTTCTTTAATATTGCTTCATCATTATTTGTAATATTCATTCTTATTTCAGTAATTGTTGTAATAGTTACATCTCCGCCCTATGGTAGCTACTTTCCCAGTTCGGGTTAGAAAGCACATTCTGGGTGTTGAGTCCCTTTCAGCAACTCAGTTATTTCATTCAAGCATTGTTATTTGTAATCACTCCGCCATATGGTCGCCCCTCACTCCATACTGGATTGGGTAGCACATACTTGGTGTCGAGTTCCCTTTCAGCATTTAGTGTAGAAGATCCTCTGACCATATGCTCGCCATCATCGGCGCCATTCTTGGTTAGAGTTCCTGCATAAGCAATTTGTTTAAAGATCCTCTGACCAATGCTCACATCTTGCCCACATCGGGATCCTAGTGTATATCCTGGTTAGAGTTGCTTCAGCACGTTTTGGTTTATCTTCTAACCTTAATGGGTGCATTGTTGTAATTTTGAAAATTGAAAAAACGAAAAAATTGGCTCGGAATATTTCAGTGGTATCAGAGCCAAGATCTTGCCATCCTGTGAACAATCTGTCTATGAGTGACAGAGAAAAGAGGTACATTGCAAGAGAAGACAAGAAGGTTGGAAAACAGTTCCAGCCCTATCAGGCTCCAGAAGGTCAGACAGCTTCAGAAGTCTTGAGGGCTCATTGGGAGTCTTCTTAGGAAACAGTCATGGCAAAGGGTGAGAGATCAGTTGGGGGTAACAAGAGGCTTACCAACAACAGAGATGACAATGGGAAAGGAAGAGAAAGATCATTGAGTCCCGGAAAGAGATTCGAAAGAAAGATGGATGCCTTGATGGACATGGTATCACTCATGATGGGAAAAGTGGGACAGAACACCATTCCACAAAACAACACTGGGCATAGAGGAGAGCACAGTGCTTCCAATCAGCATGATGGACATGCTGCTCAGCATACTTCAAACAACACTTATGTCTCAGCCAGGCCCTTCAAACCCACCTCCGTGGCACCTGTTAACACTCAGCCAGATCCTGAAGAGAATGCTTCATTCGTGGAGCAGTTGAGACTTGGTCGTGCAGAGTATGATTCTTTACCTGTCGACATCAAGATGGATATGTCCTACAATGACTTCATGGATCATAAAAGGAAAAATAAAGGACAGGGTAGACATTATGATCAAAGAAGACCATCAACTCAAGGAGACTTGTATCAAGTTGTTAACAAGGTTATACTTCCACACTTTGACGGGAGTGATAACAGTTCAGCCCGAGCTTGGATACAGAAGCTGGATAACTATCTAGCTCTCAGATCCATGGTAGAAGAAGAGGCGATCAAGTTTGCTACGCTACACCTTGATGGGGTGGCACAGGAGTGGAGGTACCATGGCCTAGTTACCTTGGGTCATGGGTCTATCACAACTTATGATGAGTTCACCACGAGGCTCATCGAGAGATTTGAGAAAAAGGATCCTGAAATTCATTTCAGAGAATTGGCACAATTAAGGCAGTATGGCACAGTTGATGCCTACATAGCTGAGTTTCAGAGACTCTCAGTCATGGTGACTGGAATCATGGAGAGGCAGTTGGTGATCCTGTTCAGTGAGGGTTTGAACCACTCAAAGGTTGGATTAAAGCCTTTGATCCACCAACCCTACAAGAGGCCATGAAGAAGGCAAGAAACATGGAGTGGGCTGCTCCTAAGGCGAAGTTTCAATCCAATTCCCCCTTTCAGAAAAGGGATAAAGGGAAAAGACCTCAACATAGACCTCCTTTGAGACCTCAGCATAAGGAGTTCAAACATCATAATCCCCATGTCACAAGATTGGATCCAGACCTTGAAACTTAACCCGTAAGAAAGGGTTGTGTTTCCGTAGGAAAAACGGTCTCAAGATCATGTTTGCCCCAAGGAGTTAAATCCAATCAGATTGAGTACTATCGTTATATCGTGATAACTTCGTTAGACAAGCCAATCAGATAAGAATTTTATTAATTTCTATTGCCAGAAGGTTGGTGCATTTTGAGAGCGAGTTTGTTCGGTTAGCGATTACATCATTGAGCTGCTAGATTCCAGATTCATCGCCGACGATATCCTGAGATTTGAGCATTTTATGGGGATTTAAGTGATTAAGTTAATTTATTAACTTAAAAACGCCTTTTAATAAAGTCACCTTGACTTTATTTATATTTTTTATATCACTTAAATCTAAAAAGGAGGATTATAATATTTTAATGATTAAATATTATAAAAGTGCGCCCAACTATTGAAAAGGAATATATTGAAATATTATAATATTTTGAAAAAACCTAAAAAGGGCATAGCATTATGGAAATGCGTGCTTTTGCTTAAAGAGGCATTTTGGCAATTGAAACTCATATCATTTGACCATTTCTCTTTGCCTTGTGCATCTTTTCTCTGAGCATTCTCCTGAGAGCAGGGTTTGATCAGGCACCATTGAGAACGTGAAAGCACGTTATAGTCGCGATCGAATGGTCCTGATAATAGTGGTGTCATAAAAGTCTTCAGACAGTAAGACAGCTACTTATGCAGTTAGTTGCGCCGATAATATCCCAGGGTTTAGTGGCGATTCTGCTTCTCAGTGATTTTTCTTCCGCATTCAGCTCATATCTATCAAGCCGCTTCGTTTGTGTGCCTGAGAGGCGCAGACTGAAAGGGGAGAAACGCTTCTTTCGGAGAGGCTTTAGCTTTGTTTACGCTATGTTCAGAAGCAGACCACGGAAGAGAAACATTAAACCGAGCGGCTGTATTTATACCGTTATTTTCAGCTCGACTGCCAATTTCTATTTAAGCATCGATCGACATGTTCTGTTGGTGTTGATATCATTTGTACTTTCACTTGGAGTGAATACTTTGTGAGCAAATATGCTCTTCTTTCGCCATTAAGATTTTCTACGAAAATACTTAAAGACTTAAGAAAGAAGAGAATCAGACGCAGGCTCATCACAAAGGGTATCAGAGTCGTGATGAGCCCTCTCACGCCTCAGTCATAACCCTCTTTTCTTAAGTCTTTAAAGTGTTTTTTAGAGTTTTTTAGAGAAATCTTAGTAGACAGAAGAGAAGGGGCGCAGCATATTTTTGCTCACAAAAGACAAATTTAAACTTATTCCTTCAAATTGAAAGTACAAAATGTATTATCAAACACCAACAGATAGATTAAGAACGATAAACATACCAATCAGGCTCCAGATTATTTAAATAAGAAATTGGCCAGGTCTACAGCTGGAAATGGTGAAAACAGGCATAAATGCACGCCACAACTCCAGACAATGTTTCTCCAGCTCAGAAATTGGTCACAAAGCTCTGAATACACTAGCCGCCAAAGATAAAAGCTAAAGCCCTCTCAAAAGGAAGGCGTTTCTCCTTTTCAATTCACACGCCTTTCTCAAGGCACACAAACCAAAGCAGCCGTACGGCCATGAACAAGAAGGAAATGAATCTCTGGAAGAAGAATCCCTGAAGCAAGAGGTACGCCACCAAGAACCCCTTAGTTATTATCAAGCACAAACAACTGCATAAGTAAAGCTCTGTCTGCAATCTGTAGAACTTTTGTGTGAAGCCCTCAACTGTACGGATTCAGCTGATCTCTCACAGCCTCAAACGTACTCAACATTGAAGAGTTTCCCGTTCTCCAATGGACACAATGATCAAACCCTGCTCTCAGGAGAATGCTCAGAGAAAAGTTGCACAAGGCAAAGAGAAATGGTCAAATGATATGAGTTTCAATTGCCAAAATGCCTCTTTAAGCAAAAGCACGCATTTCCATGAGGATACGCCCTTTTTAGGGTTTTAAAAATATTATAACATTTCAATATATTCCTTTTCAATAGTTGGGCGCACTTTTATAATATTTAAAGTCATTAAAATATTATAATCCTCCTTTTGACATTTAAGTGATATAAAAATATAAATAAAGTCAATGTGACTTTATTAAAAAGGCCGTTTTAAGTTAATAAATTAACTTAATCACTTAAAATCCAGTAAAATGCTCAAATCTCAAGATAATCTCGTGCCGTCAGAAGCGATGAACTCCTGGAATGCCAACGCTCACTGTGATCTAAACACTGTCCACTGAAAACACGAACAAACAAACTCTCCAAAATGCACCACTGACCCTCTATCCAAACTGGCTAGCCCACAAGGGTCCAATAAAGGGCTAACGCTCTGTTCCCGAGAACTGTCTAGCGAAGGGACATCACAGTGAAAGTAGTTCTGATTTTTCAGACCAGCAATCTGATTTTGAAGAAAGTGAAGTAGAAAAAGCTCCAGAAGAGTCCGAAAATGAGAAGGAAAGTGGAGGAGTCTTGGCTCAACTTTCGAGCTTTCAAAGAAATGAATCCTTCAAGGTTCGAGGGATGGTCAAAGGGCAGCGAATCGTTGCTTTGATCGACACTGGAGCAACACATAACTTCATTGATGAAGTTGTGGTAGCAAAGAAGGGGCTGCAAACAGAGGAGTTTGAAAGCTTCAAGGTCATGGTTGCCGATGGATTCCATATTTCTTGCACCAAGAAAATCTCGAACATGACCATGCAATTGGGAAACTACGAAGTCAAGGATGACTTCTATGTAGTCCACATTGGAGATACTGATGTCGTTCTAGGCATTCAATGGCTGCGTTCTCTTGGAGAGATCTCTTTGAATCTGCAGACTATGCAGCTCAAGTTTCAATCCGATGGGAAGAAGATAGTTCTAAGAGGAATGTCCAATGGGGGCCCTTGGGTTGTGTCATTCAAAAGAATGGCAAGGCTGATCCGTCACGATCAAGCTGAGTGGGTTGCAGAGTGCATGATCCTTCCTGCTAGTCCGGTTGAGACTAAAAGAGACCATCCTCCTGATGTTCAGTCTCTACTCACGAAGAAGAGCAAAGTCTTTGCAGATTTGCCTCCTGGACCACCACCTGAACGGGGTTCAGAACATATCATAGAGCTCAAGGAAGGAGCTAAACTGGTAATTACAACTCCATATCGGTACCCGAAGAGGCAAAAGGATGAGATTGAGAAGAATATTCAAGAACTCTTGGAGATGGGTTTCATTCGCCCAAGCAAGAGCCCCTTTGCATCTGCAGTGGTTCTTGTGAAGAAGAAGGATGGTACCATGCGCATGAGTGTGGACTATCGTGCTTTGAATCAAAGCACAATCAAAAACCACTACCCCATTCCCAAGATAGATGAGCTCATTGATGAGCTACATGGTGCCAAGTTTTTCTCGAAGATCGATTTGAGATCGGGTTACCATCAGATTCGGATGAGAGGATCTGATGTGGAGAAGACAGCTTTCAGATGTCATTATGGCCATTTCGAATTTTTAGTCATGCCATTTGGGTTGACTAACGCTCCGGCTACCTTCCAGTCTTGCATGAACCGAGTTTTTCAGAATCACTTAAGGAGGTTTGTGTTGATATTTTTTGATGACATTTTGATTTACAGTAAGACTTGGGAAGATCATCTCAAGCACTTGGAGGAAGTGCTTAGCATCCTGGAATCTGAGAGTTTGTTCGCAAAAGCATCCAAATGTGAATTTGGAATGGAGGAGTTACTGTACCTTGGCCACATAATCAGTGCCGAGGGAGTGAAAGTGGATCCAGAAAAGATCAAAGCAGTAGTTGATTGGCCACCCCCTGAGAACTTGACTCAGTTGAAAGGTTTTCTGGGTCTTTGTGGATTTTATCGGAGATTTGTAAAGGGCTACTCACAGAATGTTGCTCCCCTTACTGATCTCACCAAAAAGGGAGCCTTTTGTTGGTCAGAAAAGGCTCAAATTGTTTTTGACAAGTTTAAGAAGATCATGAGCTCGTGTCCGGTTCTGGCTATTCCGGATTTCTCCAAGCCATTCGAGCTGCAATGTGATGCATCTGGTGAAGGAGTTGGGGCTGTCCTGATGCAAGACAAACACCCTATTGTGTTTGAGAGAAGAAAACTAAGGGGTGTTGAAAAAACATATTCAATCTATGATAAGGAAATGCTTGCCATTATGCATGCATTAGCCAAGTTCAGGCAGTACTTGGTAGGAAACAAGTTCGTGGTCAAGACTGATCACAATAGCCTCAAGCATTTCATGCATCAGAAGGATTTGAACGAGAGGCAACAAAAGTGGGTGAGTAAGCTTCAAACTTACGACTTTGACATTGAATATGTCAAAGGGAAAAATAATATAGTAGCTGATGCTCTGTCCAGGAGACCCCATCTTAGCTCATTGTGCGAGCTTACTGCAGATTGGAGAGACATGTTGCTTGCTGATTATGCCAAAAATCAGTTTGCAACCAGCATTATTGAGGGTACTTGTCAGGATGAAAGGTACAAGGTGATTGAGGGATTGATACACTATAAGGGAAGAATCTTTCTGGTGGCTGATTCTAAGCTTAAGAAGAAGATTCTTTTGACATTTCATGATATTCCAGTTGCTGGTCACCAAGGATTTTTCAAGACATATAGACAGATCCGAGAAAGGTTTTCTTGGAAAGGGTTGAAAGGAGAAGTACAACGTTACATTCAGGAGTGTCCTGTTTGTCAAGTGAATAAGAATGAGCATACATTACCAGCCGGTTTGCTGCAACCACTCCCTATTCCCAATCAAAAATGGGAAAGCATTTTGATGGATTTCATCACAGGGTTGCCCAAGGCCCAAGGGAAGGATTGTATTTATGTGGTAGTGGACAGGCTAACCAAATTTGCTCATTTTTTCGCCATTACCAGCTCTTTTTCAGCGGCACAAGTTGCAGATCTGTTTTTTCGTGAGGTGTTTAGGCTGCATGGATTGCCAAAAAACATTGTGAGTGATAGGGACAGCAAGTTCCTAAGTACTTTCTGGCAAGAGGTCTTCAGAATGAGTGGTACTGTGCTCACTCCAAGCACTAGTTACCATCCCCAGACAGATGGACAAACAGAAGTAATGAAGAAGTGGTTGGAAGGCTACTTGAGAAACTATGTGTCGGAGCAGCAAAGAGTTTGGGTTAAGTGGCTTCACATAGGGGAGTACTGTTATAATTCTTTCTTTCATATGTCAATTAAGATGTCTCCTTTCTTGGCTCTCTATGGGTATGAAGCACCTAGCTTTGCCGATTTGGTGTTTGGTGATAGTAAAGCACCTCAAGCCAAGGACTTGTTGCAGCAAAGTCAAGACATCATGAAATCTTTGAAGAATAATCTGCAGATTGCACAGAATCAGCAGAAGATGTATGCTGATCAGAGACGTGTTGAGCGTTCTTTCGAGGTTGGGTATATGGTTTATCTCCGATTGCAGCCTTACAGACAGTCTACTCTCAAGAAGAGTGGAGCTGAGAAGCTCAAACCTCGCTTCTATGGGCCATTCAGGGTCATCAGAAAAGTTGGGGCAGTAGCTTATGAGTTGGAGCTACCTTCTGACAGCAGAGTGCATAATGTCTTCCACGTGTCTCGCCTCAAGAAGGCACTTGGACATAATGTAGTTGCTTCATCACAGTTGCCACCTTTGGATGAAGAAGGACAGTTGGTTCTAATTCCAGAGGAGATACTTGACTTCAGAGAACGTTCTTTGAGGAAAAGAACAATCCAGAATACTTGGTGAAGTGGAAAAATTTGCCTTTGGAGGATGCAACTTGGGAGAATGAGGAGGTTCTGCAGCATCCAGGGTTGCAATTGCTTGAGGACAAGCAATCTTGGGGAGGGCGGATGTAATGTCCCCGTCTCAAGCCTGACCTTTTCAGTGACCGTTGGCCTATTTCGGAGACCAGTAGGCTAATCAAAAGGTAAAATTAGGGTTTCCTATTTTTAAGGATGTCCTTGCTCGGAGTTGGTGGATTCAATGGCGGATTCTTTCTGGGTTTTCAGAGAGCTTCGCAGTGGTATGTTCGTCTCGGCATTCTGAGCATCTTCAGGAATTTACTATTTTTAGTAAATTTTATTTCTGGCAGTTTTTCAGATGGGTTCAGCATGGTTGACTTCCTACTTCAGTCTGGTCAGTTGACTTGGTCATTATTGGCTTCAGGGCACAATTGGAGAGATAAGTTGAGCTATTTAATTAAAAGTCACGTTTTAATATTATATTCGAACGTTGACCCCTTGGCCTAGCCTATTGACTTTATGTTGTTTTGAAAAGTGGTCTTTTTGAGGGTGGCGCCTTCATTAAAGATTATTTTATATTTTATATTTTACCCAAAGTCAAAACAAGTTATAAAATGGACGCATTTATTAAAGTATTGATTTTAATTAAAAAGTCAATATGGAGCTTGAAGGAAATGGACGCCATCTTTGAAAGAGATTAGGGTTTTTGACTTGAAGAGGAGTTTAGGGTTTCGAGAAGTCAACGAGAGATTATAAAAGGAAGACTTTGATCATCATTTGGCATGTTTTGTCTACAGTATCGTTATGCTGCCGGTTTGGCTCTGGAACTGCTTCGAGGAATGAAGGCCTCCTAGCTCAGGCATCGCTTCTTGCTTGCAACATAGCAACTAGTGGTGATTCAATCTAGTTTGTGAGTTTTTCTTGGAATTTGTGCATTGTAATCAGCCTTGTAGATCAGTAGTTTTCTGGTTTTGCATATTAGTGGATTTTCTAGATATTGCATTGTTGCTACAGCAGATTCATGTTTTTAATCATAAGTCAAAAAATACAAAAAAAAGTGTTCTGGGTGTTGTTCATATCCCATTGTCTGGGAAGGGCGAATCACTAGTTCAAGTTTCAGATTTTTTAGTTAAGTTTTGAATTTTTAAAGAGAAGTCGAACTTTTCAGCTTGGGCCGTACCTCTTGAGACTGTCTTGGAATCCGTGCAAATTAAATCTGAGTCCTTTTGATCAGTCTTAGTGTCTTGTATTGGTCGCCTATGTCTTTAGAGAGCATTGCATTTTATTTCACATCAATCGGGTATTCTCTGAGGAAGTTATGAACATTTCTTTAAAATTGTAAGCTGCTGGTTATATGACAAAAAGTGCAGATCTGTTATGACAGTTTTGAGAAATCTGCATCTTCCTTATTGGGTTGGTGTTGAGGTTTCCTTATAGACCTTGCAGAAGAAGTCTTGTTGAATGCACCATTTGAAAGAGCATCTTATGTCTTGATTTTGCAGGCAATAATATCTTGTAAGCTGGCAGTAGTACTGACCAGTTGTTCTTTAATATTGCTTCATTATTATTTGTAATATTCATTCTTATTTCAGTAATTGTTGTAATAGTTACATCTCCGCCCTATGGTAGCTACTTTCCCAGTTCGGGTTAGAAAGCACATTCTGGGTGTTGAGTCCCTTTCAGCAACTCAGTTATTTCATTCAAGCATTGTTATTTGTAATCACTCCGCCATATGGTCGCCCCTCACTCCATACTGGATTGGGTAGCACATACTTGGTGTCGAGTTCCCTTTCAGCATTTAGTGTAGAAGATCCTTTGACCATATGCTCGCCATCATCGGCGCCATTCTTGGTTAGAGTTCCTGCATAAGCAATTTGTTTAAAGATCCTCTGACCAATGCTCACACCTTGCCCACATCGGGATCCTGGTGTACATCCTGGTTAGAGTTGCTTCAACACATTTTGGTTTATCTTCTAACCTTAACAGTTGCATTGATTGTAATCTGTAATTTGAGAAAATCAAAAAAAATTGGCTCCGAGGAATATTTCATAAAAGTCGAATTTTTGGCAAGTTAATATACCACCCGCGTCCGGCATCTTCAAGCTATCAGGTTGATAAAATTTGAGGGCAAACGGAGCACTTACTATTTATAGTAAGTCATTTAAGAAACAGGCTAAAAATAGCAAGTCAGCAGCAGGCGTCGATGTCAGCAGGCAAGTCGCGTGGTGAGGAGCGCATCATTCGAATTTCAAATCAAAGCGGAGATGTGGAAGTATTAGAAACAATGATCACATAAATGGCAAACCACCTTGACGGGCTAAAATAGCGGGGCCAACTTAGAATAAGCGGTGTCAGCGGGCTAATGAAGTCATGAAAATCAGGTGAAATTGCAAAATTTCAAATCAATCTGAGCTTCTGAAGTATGAAAATCAAAGGACTTACTATTTATAGTAAGGCATGGAGAAGCTGGCGAAGACAAGGAAAATAGCTAAGTTATAAGTTTATCCTGCACCACCAGGAAAATGCGCCCATCTCAGCTAGAAGCCAAGAAAATCTTCAAGTGTTTGAAATATCCTTCACCACCCTCCATATGCGCCCAAGGAAGAACAAGGTGTTAGAAAATTTCTAAGTTAGAAGTTTCATCCCTCACCATATATGAAATGCACCCAGCTACAAGGGCATCAGAAATTTTGATGTTGATCATCCATAACTACCCCAAAATGTGCCCTCATGATGGGAGATTGATGGAAAATAAACTAAGGCATGAAAGCTTCCTCCTCGGCATGCCAAATGTGCCCTCAAAGTGATGACATGCAAATATTTTCTAAATTATATGTTTTATCCTCTAGAATCAAATGCACCCAAGTTCATGAAGGGTCTAAGAGTCAAGGCTAGGCATTGAAAGTGTTCATCCTTCTCTCACCCCCAAATGCGCCCTCACATGCAAGCTAAAAAGTTTCTAAGTAAGATGCTTTATTCTCCTCTACATGCTATGTGCGCCCATGTTTGAGAAGTTAAGAAGTCAATAAGTCAAAAGGAAGGGGTGTTAGAAATGTTATCCCCTTCTCATGCTTAAATGCGCCCAAGTGAGGGCATGTGAAGACAAAAAGCAAGCAAGGAGAAAGTCAAAGTCAAAAGTTTCATCCTTCATCAAGTGCAAAATGCGCCCAAACCAAGGCATGCAAAGACAAAATACTAGGCATTGGAATCTAAAAGGAATTATATCCTTCATGAGGTGTGATATGCGCCTAAGGGAAAGAAAGTAAAAGGGTGAATAAAGATGGTGAAAATAAAGAATTGCCTAAGGCATTGAAGGTGAAAAGAATGTGCTAGGCGTTGAATATTCTATCCTTCCTAACTAGTGAAATGCGCCCAAGGTGATGGAAGTGTGAAGTAAAATAACTAAGGCGTTGGAAATTGCCAAGTGATGAATAATATGCTAGGCGTGGAATTTAAGAGAAGTATATCCTTCATGACAAGCTAAATGCGCCCAAAGTGATAAAGCATGACGGGTGAAAATTTTCCAAGGGAGTTGATTAATTAAAAGAAAAAAAAATTCCTCACAGGCAAGGTGATTGAGGCAAAATTTTCAAAAATGCAAAGTGATTCAAAAATTTTCTAAGGCACAAAATATTTTCTTCCTTAAGAAAAT
>VDFB02200234.1:0-128393 GCA_007258455.2 Sequoia sempervirens
TTGGGACCCTTTATTGTAACCTCTCTTAGGTTTTTCTATCTCAGAGGCATTTTTTGATAGTGACGAGTTTTTAGTTCAAGAAAAAGTTGTCAGATGCAAGTAGTGTAAAGTTGCAAAGTGGTGCAACTTTCTTTCTGCAACTTGTAGGACCAAACAGATTGTTCCAACCTGTCTAGATGGGTATGTTTACAATAGGGATGGTCATATTTTTCACCCAAATATGCAAAATCACTCTGAGCTACATTGGAATGACAATTTTCCTTAAGAGTCCAAAGTGGTAAAAGACAACAATCTTTAAAGGGCTATTTCATGAAAATCGTGATGCCTACAAACTCTCCATTTGAGGCTATGGGATTTTTTTGAGACCCTCTACAATAAAACCCCTCAAAAATTGCTATCTTAGAGGCATTTTCCAGCTATGACAAGTTTTTAGTTGAGGAAATAGTTGTCAGATGCAAGCAATGTAAAGTCGCAAAGTGGTGCAACTTTCATTCTGCAACTCATAGGACCAAAAAGACTATTCCAACATGTCCAAATGGGTATGTTTATGCTAGGGATGGTCCACTTTTGTACCAAAATATGCTGAATCGCTCCATGCTACATTGGACTGAAAATTCCCCTTAAGAGTCCAAAGTACAAAAAGGCAATAATCTTTGAATCTCTAGTTATTAGAAACCATGATTCCTACAAACTCTCTATCTAATGCTATGGGATCATGTTGGGATCCTCTACAATAAACTCTCTTCTTTTTATCTATCTTCGATGTGTTTTCCCATGGTGATGAGTTTTTAGTTGATGGAAAAAGGGTCAAATGGATGCGATGTAAAGGTGCAAAGGGGTTTAGGGTTTGTTTTGTTCCTTTTCAATAAGTGAAAAAGTGATTCATTTACTCAAATACACTTAAGTCATGAACTACACACATGAATAGAAAATATACACTTTAAAACACATAAATCATAAAGTATACATTGCAATACTCATAAGTGAGAAAGTATACACATAAGTTGTAAAATATACAATTGAATAGACATGAAGTGTACACAATATACATGATATTATCATTCAATAATTGATATCAAATATAGGATTTACAAAATTCCATGCAGGCATACAACAAATGACCCTAATACATAGTCATTTCCCAGTAAGGGAAGCAAATAGAGCTCACATTGCCTTCATGTTTGAAACACTCTTCCACAAGAGTAGCATGTTGACATTCTGGAGTGAACCACCTATACAAACCATTAAAGTAACAGTCAAACTACGTACAATAGAAAATATTCTTAGAATTTAAAAAATCTATATTATTTTATATGACCTAATTGATGATGAAATGGTAATACAAACTATAAAAGATGTTTAGAATAACCAATCTATATTATTCTAATCTCTCACATACCTCTCCCAGACGATCCAAGCTAGAGATTGTTGCAACAAGTCCATGATCTATCATGGTAGGAACATCACAATAAACTTCAAATGAGAAATCTATATTGTCACAATAGAAAAGATGCTTAGACTAACAAATCTATATTATTCTAAAAAACATGAATTATGATGAATTGGTAATGGAAACTATAAAAGATGCTTAGAATAACCAATATATATTATTCTAAACAACCTAAATAATGTCCCTTACTAAATAAATAATGTCAAAATGTGATGAATAATAACATACCTGTCCCATACAACAAATGATCTACTACTCAAGTGTCCCTATAGGGTCATCTCTTACCTTCAAATTTTCTAGTAATGCTTCACGATCAACACTACTAATTTTCCATAGTTTTTTTATACAAAATTCCAAAACTAGGGCAATGAACATGTTCACTTTTTTCTATGGATAAAAGATGCAACTATATATGGAAAATGTTCAAATGCTAAAATAGGAAGCTTTGTGGAAAAGTATATTTCATGTGACTCATGACTACTTGATATGAATCTTTGAAAAATACAAACACATCATCATACAAAGACTTGCAAGAAATACAAAAAATAAAATTACAAATTTAGTATCCCTCTGCCTCTGATGAGGAGAACAATAGTTTCATAACCATTTATGAAATCTTCCTAATGATACAATCAAGGAGAAAACAAAGATTTTTTTTAAGCAACTAGAAAATAAACATTTTATAAAGGATTTTTCATTTCAAAGCTTCTTGCATGAATTGGAAATGGATGAAAATGACTACATGTGGATACAAAAAAAAAAACCCTTCTACTTTTTCTTATTTTGTCCCTCCTTGTGCTTAATTGGCTTGATTTTTCCTTGATTTAATGTAGCAATGTGGCCCACACATTCACTTTAGGTCTTGAATTATTTGAATTATTAAGAATTTATGCATGTCTTGTAAAGGTGTTGTAAGGTGTTGTAACACATCTTCATACTTTTCTAGACTCTTCTTATTATAATTCATCTAAATATTCCATTTTTATCACTTACCAAGTCTTATTTCAAAGTTTTTTAATGTTTTGTAACAAAATTTCATACTTTTCTATACTTTTCATCACTAATTAGACCTTTTCTATGTCTTATTTGGACCCTTTATGCACTTACAGGGCTTAATTAAGTGTATTTTTGAATGTAAACCCAATAGACATCATTATATGTAACTTAATTCCTAACACCCACTCACTTGCCTTGAGTGGGACCCATTCACCATGGGTGGCGAATGAATCCCTCTTGGCTCAAAATTTAAAATAATTTCAAATTATTGACAGGTTTTTATTCATTAAGACCTAAGGTCAACTTGTCATGTATTTTAAGGAAATTAGTACATAAGTGTGTATAAATATATGTTTTTCTATTCATTTTAAACCCTATTCATTCTAGCATTCAATCCATCATAGTATTCAAGATTTCTAGCATTTTTTATCATTTAATCAAGCAATTATCAAGCATCTTGGAACAACCATTGACATATCTTCAGACATTAACATCAAGGATTGGGAAATTTTATGAAATTTTCATGTTATTTTTTGATCATTCTCTTTCTATTTCATTTTATTATCAAGGGTTTAATGACTAAACTAGGGTTTGACCAAGGAAAACCTCTATACTCTATCACTTAACCATTTCCCCCATCTTTGCATGTGTGTTTGTAGGTCTTGTAGGAAGATTTGTCAAAGAAAGGGTGTTGAAAAGTGGTAAAAAAATCATCAAACCTATGCAATTCAACAAAGACCTAGTTAAAGCTTGGAGACATCATTCAACCCATTTTCTGTAGATTTAGATCTATCAACCCGACAAGCAAACAAGTACAAATTAGGACCCACAAAGTTGAATTTAGAATTTGTAGATTTTTGTAGGTGGACTATTTCACCATATGTGGTAAATCAGTCCCATTTCCAAGTTGGAAAAAAAAAATTCTCTAGTTTTTAGTTCCTGACACCTCGAAACTTGTTTTAACCACTTCACTAGAAGTAAGACTAATTTGCCATCTGTGGCGAATGAGTGCTAGTGGTCATCCAAAATAATTTTTACAACACTTTAGAAAATCATAGCATTAGCATTCTACCTCCAGGTGCACTCCATTCAATCTCATTAAGTTCTATTTCAATTTGTTTATGTTCTTAGTTCATTTCTGCATATCACAATGTGTTTTCAAACACCTCATATTTCTTAGTTTTGCATTCGTAGTCAATGGTTTCTTTTAGTTTTCTAAATTTATTTTATCCCATTTAAGCATATTAAATTCATATTACCTCAATCTTGAGTGTGAACATAGCCATTTTTGGCCCTATTCCTTTCCTTTTAGGTGAAAAACCCTCAGAGTGGAAGTAGACATTAGGGTTCCAAAACCTGTGTTTGCATTTTGTTGAACCTAAATTTAGATCATTTTTTCTTCTGATTTCATGTGCATTTTCATCCTAGGGTTATCTTGCATCACCATTGCATTAGGTTTCTCCTTGTTTTGCATCCTAGGGTTTTCAAAATTGCATTAATGAATATCTCATATAGATTTCAGTTTTGCACTGCAAATCATTAACAATATTGAATTTTTTTTGCATCCTTGCTTGGCATTTGAAAATCATAGAAATCATCTTAAATTTTCTAAAAAATCACAAAAAAAATTCACCCCTGGATTGATTCGCCACCTTGGGTGTATTAGTCCAGTTGCACTTTTTACACAAAAATTTCTATTATTTCCAGAACATTTTCTATTATTCTATTTTTTGTTCCTACATCTCTATCATTATTTCCAGAATTATTGTATTATTCAATTTATTTCATTAGTTTACTTTCATTCATTTGCATCATGGCCTTTTGCTTTAAAATTTTTGGATGTCTTTGAAATCCTTAGTTGACACGTCAAACTGTGCCTTTGGTTGTGATCCTAATTATCTTGAGCTTCCTCATGCTCCTTTAACTCCTCAAGACTATCTTCCTGGTGATGTTGAAGTCATTAGAGAAGATGATGCTAGTATGAATAAGTTCTTAAATGAATTCCTTGACAAACTTGAAGCCAATGCTGACTTTTATCCATCCATGAAGTCACATGACCTTCCTATAGTATCCCCTCCTGATATGTTTGGATACTTACTTCCTGAAATAAATGAAGGACCTAAATTACCTCTTACAGGTGGACCTAGTTCTTCTACACAACCCACTCCTCAACCATTCTATTATAACAAAGTCACTCGTACTACTATCAGTTTTGAGGAAACCTATGGTAAAGGTTTTACTATTGTGAAAAATCAAGGGTGTGATATAGTAACTGAACATGAGATGCATCAAATTTTTGAAAAATTAAAAACTGAAGAAACTACAAAGGGGGTAGGCTATTAGGATCCCCCTAATGACTGTAAGCCTTCTAGATAATGTTCAAAGCTTCATCATGATGGCATGGTGATCTTTGATTCCCCCCTTGACTTAAACATCCTTCCTTGTGAACAACCTTTTCCTAATAAAAATAATCAAGACACAAGGATCCCCATGGGTCCTCTTCATCCTTCCATTCATGAACATGGAGAATATAGTAAATGCAAATGACCCTACAAATTGAAAAAACTAAATTTTCCTCTCCATCCATCACCTGAATGTGAAAGGAAATTGAAAATTCTTTTAAACAGTGGTCTCAGACTATTACCACTTTCAGATAGGTTGGTCATTCATCCTAAAGATTCCAACATACAATATTGCAAATACCATCATATTCTTGGACACCACAGTGATTAATGTAGGACATTGAAGGAAATATTGATCAAGTGTCACTTCAATGATACTGATTGTTATCCCATCAATCCATAATACACTATACATTCCTTACCATGCAATTACTGTAGAATTTTCCATTCTCTATATTGCATGTTCTTTCCCATTACCCATCTTGTCTCACTCTTTCCTTACAATTAGTGGAGGGAAGAAGTTGTTAGCCTTGTCCTAGTGATGCACTTATCTTTGTACCTTAGCCATGTTGTTACCTTCCACTTATACCAATTCATATTGGAAGGTGGATAACTTGTTTGATGCATGACTTACATTTGCATTACTAGTTTTTTTATTTTTTCATTTTTATTTTCTTTTGTGTGATTGCTAGTGTGTAATGTGATCCCCCAGGATGTGTTGGTTGAGGTTCTCTCTCTCTTTATGCAAATTCTTATATTTGTACCTTCATTCTTCTATATTTTATACATTTTTTTTCTTTTGTTTTGTGTTTTCCTTTTAGTGATGATGTAAAGCATTGAGACACCCTATGTCACTCCCATGTTGACCCAAAACATACCTTTTCATTTTTTTCACTTTATTTTCTTGTGTTTTCCTTTTGGTGATGACGCAAGGCATTGAGAACAAAATGTCTCCTTCATGTTGACCCAAAAGGCTTTCTTTTTCATTTCACCTTGTGCTTTTCTCTTTTCATCCATTCTGGTCTGTCAAAACATTGCAACAAAAAATATTGACCCCAAATCTATAAATCCCGTATGTGTTTGGTTTTTTCCTTTTTGGGGACAACCACTTCCTTTTTATTTTTCTCTTTCATGATGCAACCATACTTGAAAACATATAATTTGGCATAGGGGCTTTTTGAGTTGTCTCTCATGTCTTATTTCCTTTTGCATTTTGCATTCACTACTTTAAAGTAATTTCTCATAGAATAGTGTCTAGAAATTCATGAAAAGTGGGGGAATACATTGGCATTATTCATTTTCTATTTTTCCTTTTTTCTTGGTTCTTAGTGCAACCTTCTTGTTTCATACAATGCATTTGTGACTTTGTTGATGACATTGGGTGTGGTGTCGTTCATGAGTGTGATGTATCTTAGCAAATTATGTTCCTTTTAGCTTCCTCATGCAACACACTATATCCCCTAAGTTGTGAATATTCAATTATTTGATTGGTCATCTCTTGGAGACATTTGACATGATGTTCCCTAAGTTATTTACCTCGCATGAACCAAACAAGACTCCTTTGAAATTTTTTGCATTTTACATTTTGGATTTTATATGGCCACCTTGCATAACACAACTTGCATGCCTGTGGTGCCATCCTATTTGTTCATGAGTTCTACTTAGACAAATATTTTCTTGTCTCATGGATCATAAGAAATACAAAAATTTCCTTTGTGGCACCATATTAAAGTTATTAGGATGTATAACTTTGGTATGGCTAAACGGGAAGCCCATTCTGAGGCACAAATTTCCCCATAGTCACCTATGTGTTTGTAAGTGCATACCAACTAGTGTATGTTTCTCACCTTTTGGGCCTTCTTACTCAGTGAACAACCATGAGTTCCATCACACTAGATTGAGTATACATTTTTCATTTTTGGACAAACAACCTAGATCTTATCCACAACTAGCTGGACAAATGGTCAAAGCTTGATTCAAATTTTTCTTTTGTCTTTCATATTTCCTTTTCTCTCTTTCACTTTCACTTGTGTTCTTTGCACTCATGTTTGGTTTGTCATGGGATCTTCATCCTAGAAGATCAAGATCATCTCTCTTGATTGTTGTTGTCTCATCTTGCTAATAATTAGTTCAATAGAACCCTTCTGGAGATGTGTCACTCTACTTTAGTGTGAGTTTGAAGCAAGTTCATCCTCTCACTAAAGTGGGGGCTAAATGTGGACATAGAAAAATTAACCCTTCTATTTTTTCTTATTTTTGCCTTCCTTGTGCTTAATTGGCTTGATTTTTCCTATATTTAATGTAGCAATGTAGCCCACACATTCACTTTAGGTCTTGGATTATTTGAATTATTAATAATTTATGCACGACTTGTAAAGGTTTTGTAACACATATTCACATTTTTCTAGACTCTTCTTATTTTAATTCATCTAAATATTTTGTTTTTATCACTTACCAAGTCTTATTTCAAAGTGTTGTAAAGTCTTGTAACAAACTTTCATACTTTTCTAGACTTTTCATCACTAATTACACCTTTCTTATGTATTATTTGGCCCCTTTATGCACTTACATTCCTTAATTAAGTGTATTTTTTAATGTAAACCTGATAAACATCATTAAATGCAACTTAATTCTTGACATGCAATCACTTGCCTTGAGTGGGACCCATTTTCCATGGGTGGTGAATGATTCCCTCTTGGCTAAAAATTAGAAATAATTTCAAATTACTGGTGGGTTTTTATTCATTAAGACCTAAGGTCATCCTATGATGTATTTTTAGGAAATTATGGCATAAGTGTGTATAAATATATATAGTTTTCTATTCATTTTAATGCCCATTCATTCTAGCATTCAATCCATCGTAGAATTCAAGCTTTATATCATTTTTCATCATTCAATCAAGCAATTATCAAGCATCCTGGAGCGGCCATTGATATATCTTCAAACTTCAACATCAAGGGTTTGGTGAATTTATGACATAATTTGCATGTTATGCATTTAGGCACACTACCTAGAGCTCACTACTCAAATACAATAGGCTTACTTCCCAAAGAAGAATCATAGATAGAAAATCCAGAGTTGATGAACTATGAAATAGCATCTGCTAATGCCTAAGTATAGTTCCGGTTAAGCACTTTAATTGCATTCTACACACTCTATTTGATTATGCTCTTGAAACTCTATTTGCCTCAACTTCAATCCCAATCTTTATTCTGCACAAGTGAAACTATGCATAATTGATCTATATTCCTTATAAATTTCACATATTATCACAACACACCACAAAATGATATGAGTAATTGATTATATATATCCACATCAAGAGATTACATCAACTACATGTTTTTTACACTATATAAAACTTGTGCAACTGGCGACTCAATCCATAAACAGTTATCAATGCAAACTAATCAAAGTCGGCCACAATGTAGCAATGAACCAAAACAATGTAGTTATCCTTGAACATGAAACACCTTCAAAAATTATTCCTCAAAGATCCACAACATGCTACAACCACCTTGTTGGCCTTTCTGCATTGTTAAACTTAAAAAAATAATCTGAATCTTCTAACTTGGACACCAATCAATACGAGGCTGGATGATTCAAAGATAGGATAAATAATATATCAAAAATCCTTCTTGAGATCCACAACACAAAATGATAACAAGAAATTTCATAGGAATCAATGAACACAACTTTGTTGGATGCTTTGTTTTGGATTCAAAAAATGTGATACTATTTGAAAGCTATAGATGTTTTTGAATTAGCCTATCAATCAACAATTTAGTCATAATTCAAATAGAAAATTAATAATAATTATTTATTAAATTCAAAGTAAAGAATAATTTAGATTGGTGGACAGCTGAGAATCTCCTTTAAAAACCCTTTTCATTTCATCAATTTTGGGTGTAAAAAAAGTCATCAACCACATACCTTACAGATACCCATCATATTGCCACTTTTTGGCCTATCATGATCCTATAGATACCCCGCTATATCTCACACATAGACTAGAAGAACAAAACTTCAGAGTTTCAAAAAAAGTAAATCATTAAATGCAATGGCTTATGGCCTCGGGACAATGGAAAGTAGAGCACAACCTTTTGTCTATCTCTCCAAACCATTTTCTCATATGCTCTTTGAACACAAATAGCTTTTCATTACATGCACTAGAAATAGTGCACAATCATGATATGCTCTTGGAATTTGTCCTTTTCTTCTCAGAAACAAAATATAATCTTCTTGACCATGTTGGCTTCCTTGACAAAACATACAATTTCTATACTACAGCAAGTATTCATGGCCTATTAACATGCTGCAGCAAAATGGTCTTAGTGCAAAACTTTCAAAAAAATTCAACAAAATATCTATAATCAATAACCATTGACCTATTGCATATGCATACTACTATGCACATCATAAATTTGTACTTAAGACCAAACACATCTATTCATCATGTTTTTAATTTTATACAAAGTATTGTTACCTCTTTGCCAAATAATTCAAAATTGATTATTGCTTGAGACTTTAACATTGAAATTTTTAGAATAAACAAAACCATAGGAAATTTTGGTTGAATTTATGGAGCAATGTAAATTGTCACAGGTTGTTGACAAGCCAACAACACATGTAAGTAGTTTGTAAGATCACTTTTAGATACATAATATCAAAATTTTGACTGTCAATTTTAGAGTACTTGATACATATTGGTTAGACCATTTTTTTAATATCGCTTCAGTTGTAGTTGCTAGGGCATACAATAAAATTTTGTAATTGCAATTGTTTAGTGTCAACTTCCTTTTTAGGCAGTGTGCGATTATGGTTGTTGCTCACCAATGCAAAAAAATAGCATACAATTCATGTGAGTACAAAAGAAATTTTGAATCAAATACTCTTTCTAATGTTCATGCTTCTAAGCATAACACTTACTCGCAACTTTGCTTATGCAAATTTTGATTTTCCTAGTGTTTGTGGCGAAGGCCAGTAGGCATATTCTTGTAAACCTATTCCATCCCTATGCAATTGCAAATCAATATATACCCATTCTGAAATAGATTTGGTATCACACAAAATATTGGTAAGCCTTTGTACTCTACATGATTTTTTACTACAAGCAAATTTCAAAATCCGGTCTAGTTTCTATGAGCTTCTTATGTGACTAATTTTTGTTTTTATAGTGGTGTAAATTTTAGGTCTAGCTATTGTTTGAAAATAATAATATCAATCATATTGTTCCAAATATCCTACATGGTTATGGTATTTCAGATTAATAGACAATTGTGTTGAAATATGTATGCTATTATGAAACATATTGATTAGGCATTGCACATAATAGATTTCTTTAACACAAACAAATTGGTAAATCAAAAACTGCATGCATCACACGATTCAGTTGTAATAGGACCATGAAATACATTTTGTATACATATAAAGTTTCTAAATTGGCAACTCTAGGTTACGAATATTTGGCCATTTCATACAACACATATCTTGCCATTGGTGAGTGTCTAATATAGTATCTAGAGCATCTACAAATAGGTGAGTACTTGACATTTGACACCAATATTTTTTGATAACATATCGAACCTCATTAGTATTTTTTCCATAGTTTGTTTTGATACATTCCTTAAATAAATATTTCATTGCATTTTGTTTGCAGAACCATTTGGAAAACACATATCTGATTTTTCTATAAAATAGGAGATGGAGAAGCTGGTTGACAAATAAGATGAAAAAAGGTCAGTAGTTTTTTTATGTTTCTATGACATATGCCTTAATTGTTTATATGTTTAATTATCAATTTAATTTATGTCATTTCACAAACCGTAATTTACAAATTGAAAATACTGATTGTAGAACCATCAAGCATCTTCAATATATGCACAACGCAGTCAACCCTAGAATTTGAAGGTGATGTTTTTTCTATTTATGGCCCTGGTATTACCACAAATCATAGAACACCACCAAAAGTAGTGATTGTGCATGTTGATTTAGTTGGAAACCATGGTCAAATGACAATCACTGCAAACATCAAGAATAAAATAATTAACACATTTCTACCATTGTTATCACCTCATACAAGTGTCCACCTCACAAAAATTTTCATTAGGAAAAAACCTCAATATGAAAGAGGGGATGCTAATTATTTCCTTGTTTTAACTATTAGAAGCACCATTAAACCCATTGACAAAGTTTGTAAAGAAAAATTGATTCTCGATACAACCATCTCGCAGCTCATTCAATCAAATGATAGTTTCTCTATTGGAACAATTGGTGTTATTGTTACTAGTCATTACCAGGTGCCAATGCAATATGAATTGCAAGTTAATGATGGGGTAAGCCATGATTATTTCACCACTATAAGATATTCTGCAAGACCATGAGATTTTTCATATTGGAAATTCTATACCTTGCAGCTTATAGTCTCAGTGAACCACATAAATCTGTATGAAAGACTTCAATTAATCTTGCATTAGCTAAAAACCCTTTCATATTGTTTAGAAATATTGTTCGATCTAAGCCAAAAGACACAAATTTGTGGAAAACAACATAGTCCAGCTTCATTGTTGTACTCAATGATGCATCCAGAAAGGATTCCCTAGAACCACTAAAGACGTCAAACATGGAAGTAAACACCGAAACCATTTAGCTTGTACAAACTAACATAGATTCTTGATAGAAAGTGTTGGGTATATGTCCTTTTCTAGAATGAATTTCCCAAAAGATACATTCCTTTGATTTGTTATTAATTGCATCTACACTATCATTATAGGTGACAGGACCACTAAGACCTAAGAACGTCCACTTGCCCCCATACGAACCAATATGCACTTCATGTAGACAAAGAGTTTTCTTTACATAAATATCAAAGAATGATCTTGCGCGTTGCACATGTGACATTCACAAAAAAAAGAATATATCCATTTTCTACAATCTACTTTGCATACAATAGATGGAGCAATGGATTGCTATATGCGAAAGAAACATCTATGGAATTTCTTTCCATAGCTAGCTGCAATTCCATTCCAAGATTTTTTTTTTTTTATTCAAGGGGTAAACGCTTTTGACTAGAGCTATGAACCGGATACAACCATTCAACAATACCACCCCAACGGGGTTTGAACCTTGGTGGCAAGAACAAAAATGCCACCTATAAACCATTACACCATGCCAATACCGGCAAAGATAGAAACACTTCAACCGACCATAGTAGACTCCATTCCAAGATTATAAGAAAGACATGTCTGGAGTAATATTCTTGCTATAGAAATTTTAGCTACGAGGAACCTTCACACTTGCAATGGATAATTGCATCATACTAATTGTGACTAAAGCAAGCAACATACCATCTCCACAAACTTGAAAAGACATTTGTATTTTGGCCCAGGTGCTTACATTGCACTATTCCAAATTCTATTTCTATTTGTTGATAGCATATCATACACACTGCATTGTCATGAAAATAACACTTATTGAATATGAAACAAGATCCTGGAAGTGCAACATCCCAGCATAGAACAATATCAAGATGAAAAATGTTTAGATGCCATCATAGCCTAACTATTATTTAGAATGTCAATGGGATTACAACAATGTTAATGCTTTTATGAAAACTGTTTAGATGCCATCATAGCCTAACTATCATAGCATAATTTATATTGGTGAAAAGATGAGAATATCCTTTAAAAACCCTTTTTGTTTCATTAATTTTGGGTAAAGAAAAGGTCGTCAGCCACATACCTTACACATACCCATAATATCACCACTTTTTAGCCCATCATGATCCTACACATACCCCTACATTCTACTTTCCAAAATGCAACAACATTATATGTTCCTCCCAAGTATTGTGTGTCTACAAGAAATTTTGTAAAGTTCTTTGCAATGCCATTTTGAAGAACCTAATTTTTGTTTGAAGATATCTTCATAGGAAAATGACTAGGGTGATGGGGACATGTACTCTGCAATTTGAATTTTTCAATTTCATTCTAAAATATATTATACCTAGTGATTGAAGAGAGTATGACTTTTGTGTCCAAGGACATTGTGCTTTTACTCATGTCTAGTTTGTGTTGATATCTAATGCATAAGAAATAACACGTGTACTTTCTAATACTTCTCACAATGTCATTTTATAGTTCATATAATTCTTGCATGTTGTGCATCTAAATTTGACTTGAATCTTGCATGTTTCTATCTATGTACAACTAGACAATATTCTTAACAAATTTATGTTGAGAATTCATATCTTTCCCTCCTCATTTAGCTACTCAATATTTGAAGATAGATAATTATGTGGATTATATATATAGCATAAGCATTTACAAATTTCCATAGACAATCTATATTTCCTACTACCAACTAATTTTCTCTTCTGCTCATCATGTACCTTCCTATATATTTTACAATGTTCTTTTATATATTATATGCACTCACAATTCATTTATGACTTATTGTGTGAAGCCTTCTTTGTGATAAACAAAAGAATGTTTGCATCTCTTCTTCATTTTCTCTAGTCCTCCCATGGCAATTAATTTTTTCTCTATTAAAAAATTTAATGTCTATTGTGTTACATGCAAAAAATAAAATGTTTCTAACTTCATTTATGTACAACACTATCATTTTCATGTGTCGCCTACTCATTTGTCCACATTATTTGATGGTACTAAAATTGTTAATAGATTTTTTTTACATTTATTTTCATTTTCAACTCGTTAATAATTTATACTCTCAAGTATTTAATCACCTAGATGAAAAATTATTATTCTTTCTTGTTCATTTCCTCACATTCTTCCATGAAAATGAAATCAATGTGCATTGAAAAAAACCATAGCTATTATGTTGAAACCTAAAGGGTAAGGATTATGTAAGTTCCAATATCTATTGCACTATCATTTTCTTTCCCTACTTATTCATTACTAGACATTGTTTCATGGCAGTAAAATCTTTGTCTACTCACAACTATTATGTCCATTGTATTGCAAGCGAACCTTGAGACATATGTAAGTTCCTAGACCATTTACAGTTGCGTTTGATATTTTTTTTTCTACCTACAATTGTAATGAATGCTATTTTTTCTATAGTATGTTCTAACAAAACCATTGTACTTATTTAGTGTCTAGTTTGCATTTATATGTACAACACAACAGACAAAAATACAAGCCTTGGCAAGTTTCCATATCTTCTATACTCTCATCTTTTCCACTGTTATTCAATCTGCTTAGTTTCTCTAAAGAGTGGAATCTGTCTATCAAAAAATATTCTATTTGTACTATTTTTTCAAGGGGAATTCAATGTGTATCTATGTTCCTCTACCTTCAACATTGCTACTTTGTAGGTTTTTACATCTGTGCACCTATGATAGGCCATCTTATACTGCAAACTATTTCTATGCTGATAGGAATGAATAAATTTAGACAATGCTTACTGCCTCAGGTCAATATATAAATATATATGTTGACTAATTTTCATTTGCATTGATTATATCATGAAGGTGAAGTCTAAGCCTATTGGGACAATGTATTTTTATTGTGTGCACAGGAAGAAAAAGAGTCATTTGTAAAAATCCTATGCTTTTTGCACTTACAGTTTTTGCATTGTGTATTTGTTTCATCACACTTTTTCATAAGACCTTGATCTATCTTTGTCAATAGATTTTTTTATGTATCATACTGGCAGTGAAAAACAAAGTAGGTGTAAGTTACTATATTGTTTACAGTGCTCATTTACATTGTATCTTGTTTTATGAATTCACTATGCTCCAACATCCACTGCAAACACCCTAGGTTGTAGGAATTATTGATGGCTTATCATGCCAAATTTCAAGTCTCTTCAGGATAATTTGCATTTACTATTCATTTTCTTTGACTTTTCCAAAAAGGAGGCAACAAAACATGCATTTTTAAGTCACTATATCTTATACACTCTTGTTTTTTGTGTTTGTTCCTTATCTGCTTAGATTATTTCATGGGAATGGAATTTGTATCCGTTGATAGGATTTATGTCTTTCTTGCTTTAGAGAACTAAGAAGGCGCTTGCAAGTTTCTCTATCCTTTACACTACAATTTTATACTTTTTTTGCATCTCTGAATTTTATGCGCTAGTGTCTATTCCTCCATCTTTTTTAATGTTTCTATGAGTCACAATTTATTTTTGAATTAAAGGCTTAACACTATTATTCACTAATCTCAAGTTCTTTCTCTTAACACATGCATGGCATCTACATTTGAATCTATCAAACTCATTTCACCAACTCATAATGATTTGTTGCTAATATAAGAATATTTAGGAACATATATATATTTCCATATATACATATGTATATATGAATATGCATATATAAAACTATTTATCCATATATATGTATATCTATTTATCTATATGCACATATAAATTTATATATGTGTATTCATGTACATATGTATATGTAACTATAAATATTTCTATACATATGTATCTATATTTGTACATATACTTGGTGATAGTTCAAACACAAGAAATATTTGAAATATGAACAATTATTATTTTCATTGAATGGATTGAAGTACAACTTGCTATTTGAAATTTAAGTCATGAGTGCAAGAAAAATCAACATTAATAAATTATGGTATTAAGCCTCTAACTCAACAAAACACAGTAATAAAGGTTAACACATAAAATGGAGAGAAGTATTCAACCCAACAAGCAAAGTTAACACATAAACCCATTCAAAAATAGAAAATAGTAGGCATTCATTCTTGCATTACTTATTCATTTTGTTTCATTGTTTGATGGAAATCAGACCTATATCTATTCACAAGATTGATGCCTATTGTGCTTGAAGTGAAGAAGAAAGTACTAATAATTTGGTCTATCCTTTACAGTGTCATTTTATACTTTTTTACATCTCTGCATTTTATGACTCATTCCTATTGTTTTTTTCTATATTAATTTAATTTCTTAATGCCTATCCCCCCTATTCTTCAATGTTGCTATTAGTCACACCCTATTGTTGAATTAAAGGCTTAACATCAATATTCATTAAGGTCAATTTCTGTCATGTCCACTATTTCAAATGCAACAAATTTTTCTTTTTCATGCATGCATGCCACCTGCATTTGAATGTAGCAAACTCATTTCATCAACTCATAATGCTTTGTTGCTGCCTATTTTTGTCAATGCCTACTGTTCTTGAAAGTATATTTCCTTTTTGTTGCTTCCTTATCTTGATTTATTGTCAATGGGCTCAAGGACATCTTACATTATTAAATTTTGGTGAGACTTCAATGCCAAGAAATATTTAAAATATGAACAATTCTTATTTTCATCAAATAGATTGAAATGGAACTAGCTAGTTCCATTCTTACTCATGCATTCCATAGAAATCAACCTTCATAAATTATGGTGTTAAGCCTCTAACTCAACAATAGACACTAATAGAGATTAACACAAAAATGGAGAGAAATATATAAATAAACAAGAGAGGCTAACCCATAAATGCACTCAAAAATAGAAAACAATAGGAATTAATTCATAATAAGAAAAGATGCAAACAACCATGAAATGACACTATAAAATGTATAGAAACATAAAAATGCTTCTTTCTTCCAATTCAAAAATACTGCAAATGAACTCTTCAGAAAAGAAACTAATCACATTCTCAACAAACAATTCAAGGTAGACCATACACAACTCAAAAATGTGAACGTGTGAAAGATATAGGAACTTAGAAATGCCATGTTTGTTGCTCCTAACATGGTAGATCTAAACTCTCTCCACAAGCACAAATTTCATCCTTTCCAACAATGTTAGCAAATGAAAAAAAGAGGAAAGTAATACTTTGCTCGATAGACTTATAACTTCGTACCATAAGCAACAAATGAAATATCAGCTTAATCTACTCACAAAAAATCAAAACTCCCCAATAGTAAGTGTGATGTATTGCTTACTAGTGGAAATGTTTCATGGATTTTTAATTTTTTAGCTATAGCATACCATTTTCATAATGGGCTTATGTATATGTAGTTTTCCATTCCTGTTCAATGTAAAGAAAATGTAATGCAATTGCATTAATTTCTTATGGTGTAAAGTTCAATGATTTGCACTGTTTACTTGTTTGCTTGGATTTCTTGTCAAGGATGGCATTTTTGTCTACTCATATAGTCTATATCTATCATAGTTGAGAGAAGGGGGAATTGGAAGGAAGTTGATATGCTTTGCAT
This sequence comes from Sequoia sempervirens, assembly GCA_007258455.2. Classification (NCBI taxonomy): domain Eukaryota; kingdom Viridiplantae; phylum Streptophyta; class Pinopsida; order Cupressales; family Cupressaceae; genus Sequoia; species Sequoia sempervirens. The sequence continues at coordinate 17,049 of VDFB02200234.1, forward strand.
TCCCAGATAAATGCTCTTACAAACAATATTACAACACACTAGCAACCACCCTCTTGCATGTCATAACTCAAGCCTTATGCAAAAAAGTAGCTGTTATCACTCAATTGTCAATAGTTCTTCTATACTACAGTTTGTTGTTCCAATTTAGTCACGATCATTGCTTCCACATATACTAATTGCATTCTCCATTCCACTTTCCATTTCTCTCTACCTATACATGCACATTAAATGATCTAGCATTCTAATTCTTCGTGTTCTCATTTGCCCAACCACTTTACATCTTTCATATTCAAAGCAAAAAGCAAGAATTTTGTAAATTCCTATATATTTTACATTTTCATTTTCATGTTGTTCACTCACTACCTCAAATTGCTTGATGAGAGAGACATTTTTGTTTGTTGATAGGATCTATGTCTCTCATATTAGAAACAAAGAAATAGTTGGTTCTAATTTGCAATGTCTATCAAATCTATCTATGTTGAGAAGGTTTGTATCTATGGCACTAGAACCCAAAATGAAGCCATTTGTAAGTTCCTATGTTTCTTCTATTTCATATTAACGAATTTCTCTTTCTAATATTTCAATGTATTTTTTATTTTAACCATTCCTTGCATGTACTAATCAATGCTTTTAATCTCTGCATGATGTTACCTAAATCGATAAAGTTTTAAAAGACAACTCAGTTGATGGCCAATGAGATTCATTCCACTATAATCACAATGAAACTATTAGTTCCACATGCATCGAATTGATTGATTCTATGTATATAAAATTATTTGGATTTCTGTAAATTATGCATTTCATAGTTCATTGTAATCAATCAAATAAAATATTTTTAATTTGAGCAATCCAGACAAGGATATCTTCCTTGTTTTAGATATATATACTTATTGAACAAAATTTTTGTCACTGGGTAAACCCATAAAACTAGTTTACAATTCTAGTGAGGAAGGGAAATTTGCAAAAAATGCCCCCATACAAAAACAATTTTGTTTCTGGGGGTTCGAACAAACATCAGGTTTGAGCAAACCCAAAAGAACCCCCCTTTGGGTGAACACATTAAATGTTGGGTCTGACATTTCCTCAATAAAAGAAAGAAGGGTTGTAGAAAGGGGGTTTTCTTGAACCCTAGTTTGAGCAAACCTCCAATGGGGGTTCGCTTGAACCAAGGTTCACTCGAACACCCCTTTTCCCCCCTTCTCCCCCTTTGGCACCAAAAAACTCCAAAAAATTTCCCTTCAAAGCTTGAGTTGAGGATAAAAATGGAGGAGAATTCACAAACCCAATTGGATTATGGTAGTACTCCAAATGAGTTATCCAATGAATATAATTTTAATATGTTTTAGTTTAATTATGTAAGTTTTTTTTTAGTTTGATTAAACATAGGGTTTTAAATGAAAATCAAGCTCTTTGTTCTGCACATGTGGAAGAATAGTAGATTATCATTTTTTTTTTTGAAAAATATAAGTGCACTATATATTGAAGTCCTTGATCCAATAAAAAAAATTGAGTTTCAATATATACAAAAAATTCATGTTGTATACGGTCTGCCCATGGCTGATTTGTAATTGGTTTAACTTTGAAACTTGATTAAGAAATTTATTTTCAATAAAACACTATGAAACCAATTAGAAGCAATACATATCATAGTTATAAATCTAAATTCAAAAAACTTAGAATTTTATCCTTCATGGAAAAAGGTTATGTTGTATATGGTAAGCGTCACTCCTTAAAAATGGTGTTTACTGAAAAAAAAAAAACTAGTTTTCGAAGGAGATGGAAAGAAGTGCAATCTGATTCCAAAATTTTTGAAAAAAATATATTTAGAATCTACAAAAAAAATTTCACAAATCACTAGTTTTCACCATCTTCAAATTTCTCATGGTTTAGCCACTATAGGTGCCTAAAAGTGAAGATTTAGTTAGAAAAAATTAGTTTAGTGTGCAATTTGGCTAAAAATTGTAAACCAGTATTGTGGGATCACTCAACCACATATATTTTTTTTAAATAGAGCTATTGAAGTAAAAGTTATTTGGCTTCATCTCGCTCTTATTGGAATCAAGGAACACTGAGAGGGGGGGGTGAATTAGTGTTCATCAATAATTAAGTTACAATCCATATCTTAAACCATTTACATTATTTAAACAAAAGTAAAGATGCAAGTACATGAAGGAAACAATCAAAACACCATAACACCAAGATTTTTACATGGAAAACCTGATAGGTGAAAAACCACAATGGAGGCTAATCCACAATTTATACTCTTTTAAAAGCATGAAGAAAAAGGGGAATTCACATGCATTCAAACACACTGCCTAGAGCTCACTACTCAAAATTAGGAAGTATCACTGCCTTACAACATATTTGGATTACAGTAAAGAGTTGAACAGAGAAAGTAGCATCTAAAAATTCCTAGTTTCTATTCCAATGAGGCTCATAGATTAGATTCTGGACCTTCTATCTAATTATGCACTTCACTATGCTCTAGCTTAATTTTCTTCACAACAATCCTCTTCTGCACAAGTGAAATAGTGAAAATTCACTCAACAACCCTTCTAACATTTGCATTATACTTTGTACACTTACTCTCACTATCACACACTTATAATGAATTAATTGATCTCGTATATATATTCACTATTAAAGATTTAGTCGCTTCATGTTGGCTTTAGCAAAATAAAAATATTTTCCAATAGTTGGCTAAATCCATATTTAATATTCAATGTGTACCCATCAATGTCAACCCTGGAATAGCTAGGACTTAAAAAAAAATCTTCAAGCATAGGATACCTTAATTAGTTATACCTTGAATATCCGCGATATGCCATATTCACTAAGTCACCCATCGAGAGTTAATAAATAGAAAGTCATCCTGTCAGATCTCCAAACTTATACATCGATTAATATGTCATCACAAAACTTAATAATAATATAATATAGATACTTAACAACCTTCCCTAAGGTTCACAACTCAAAATGATAATTGAATGAAGCATACAAATTGAAATACTGACCAGATACCCTGTACTCCATTCTCTCTCTCAATAATACTCTATTCTTTACTCTACCTGCTGGCATGAATAAATCCTGATCTATGGACCAAACTAATGACTTATGTTGCCATCAATTTCAATACTAGAAGCCATATGCTTATAATTTTCTAAAGTATTAGAATGTTTAAAAATCTATTTACAAATCGGTTCATTCTCTTTCCATAGAACATTATTGATCTATGGCAAGTAATTCAAAAAATACATCACAAGACATATAACTAAGGTAACAAACCTGAAGGGGTGTTTTTCCTCCTTTGTTAGTTACACATTGTCCATCAATTGATTTCTTAGCAATATACACAGGTCAAAATATTGATCCTCCATTATCATTTTATGAGAGATGTAAACTGTACCTATTGAAGTTGCACCTTGCCTATTTCTAAAAATATTTTGTATTAGATTCCATGCACAATATACCTTGTTATCAGATCTTTTATTGAATAAATTATCAAATCCCTTTGATTTGTAGTTACTCTAGTTAGGGTTTTAACTTCTTTTTCAGTATATCCCCAACATTGCATAATCTAGTTAGATTTTGAATCACCTCTTTCAAAATGGGATAGGGTTTATCTAGAGTTATAATGTCATCATTTAATCTGTTCAAGATAAATCTAATGACTTCTACATTATCAAAATAGGGAAATTCACTCCAAATGTCCAAACTTTTGTATTTCACACCTTCAAGCCATTTCAATTTGTTGGTTGGAAACATACTTCTCACATCCCTAGTCTTATCACTATTATATTAATGTAAATTCACTATTCCTTTTATTTTCTTCATTTTCCTTTTCATACTGAACAAGTTTCTACCGAGCACCAAATTAAGTGAGAATTCTACAAGCAACTGAAATACTTGATGAATTTAGTGCCGAATTAAATTTACTCCTTCAAAATTCTACTACAGAGGCTCTCCTTCTATTTTTCTTCAATGCAAGGTGACAAATGAGGGTTCCAAATACTCTTTTATAACTTGCACACCTAATATTTTTACTGCATTAAATGTTTTACCCTAGGTGTTTTAGATACTCTATTTTCTCAAACATCAAAAGAAAGATTCATCTGTAGACCTTCTACTTCTCAAATTTCTACACAAGTGATCACTAATACATTTGCAAACTATTAGCACATTTACTAAAAATTTATTGCATTCTAGTGCCAACTATCAATAGGGGGACAAAGGATTTTCTTGAAAAATTCCCCCTAGGCCAAGTGGATTCTGATGAAGGCTTATTTCCTTCATTAGGCTTACTCTTCCTTACCCATGTTTTCTTCATTTGATCTCTTATTTCATACACAATCACTTTCACTTTTCCTTTATAATCTTTCTATGAAATTTTTCCTTTTTATACTGGACCTCTTCTATCCATGTTTATATTCCTACAAAATCTTGCAATGTGACCAAATCTATTGCAATTGTAACCCACATGATTTATTTGTCTATACCATTCATTCCAATATTTCCTCTAGATCTACATTGGTTAACAATATGCCCAAATCTTCCATAGGTGTAGCATTTAACATTCCTCACACTGACAGACATACATTTGCATTCAATTGACTTATGACCAAACTTATTACAATTAAAAAAATATCTAGGAAATGATGGACTACTTGAATTTATTTTACTTCTACACTGAGAAGCTATATGATCAAATTTATTACAAGAAGGGAAATGACCATTAAACCTTTGAGCATTGGTTTGTCTTACTAGATACCTTCTTCCTTTGTTCATCTGATTTCTTTGTCTAGAATCCTTATGTTAAGATTTGAATCTTTCTCCCTTCTCATATCCAAGACCTTGCTTGTCATTTGCATCCTTCTATCCTTTAGTTAGCTCATCAAGCTCAGTAGAAATGATCTTAAACTTTGTATTCATTTGTAGTAGTGAGTTCATCTATGAGAATAACTATCTATCTTTCAAGCTCTTGTTCATTATTTCTACATTGTTTTAGTTCAATCTCCAGCTAAAAGAAATCCACTATTACCTTTGTTACATTTTTTAGATCTTTCTTTTAAGGACTGGGCTAGATTCTCTTCATTATTTTTCCTTGCTTCAATCTCCTTAGTTATCTTCATCACCATAGATTCCATCTCAAGCTTTAGAGTAGCATTGTCTCTAGCAAGCTTTTCACAATCTTTAGTTATTTCTTTTAGGGTGTGGTTTAGGTGAACATCTTCCAAGAATTTACTTTCTTTTTGTTTTATCTGATCACATAGTTCCTTCCTCTTTTCTATTGATTCAATGATTTTATCCTTCAATGATTGAATGAATATTTTAGCATCCTCAAGATTTTCTTTTAATTCTAATACTTTTGCTATAGAATGATCAAGATCATCAAGTGCCACCAAAATTTTTTGTTTAAAACTACTAGAGTCCATTGCATTCTAAGATCCACCTCAAGTTGTTAAACTTCTACAAAGGAACCTTTCTCTAATACCAATTGTTGGACTCAAGGAACACATAGAGTGGGGAGTGAATTAGTGTTCAACAATATTTAAGTTACAATCCATATCTTAAACCATTTACAACATTTGAACAAAAGTAAAGATGCAAGCACATGAATGAAAAAATGAAAACACCATAAAACAAAGATTTTTACGTGGAAACCTTGTTAGGGGAAAAACCACAGTGGAGGTTAATCTAAATTTTATACTCTATTAAAACTGTGAAGAAAAAGGGGAATGCACAAGCATTTAGGAACACTTCCTAGAGCTCACTGCTCAAAATAAGGAAGGATCACTACCATACAACATATTTGGATTACAACATGGAGTTGAACTTAGAAATTATCATCTAAATATGCCAGGTTTTAGTTTTGGTGAGGCTCATAGATCAGATTCTAGACCTTCTAACTAATTTTGCACTTCACTCTACTCTGCCTTAATTTGCTTCACAACAATCCTCTTCTACACAAGTGAAATTGTACCAAATCACTCAACAAACCTTCTAACATTGGTAATATACTTTGCACACTTAATCTAACTCTCACACAATTACAATGAATTAACTAATCTCTTATATATATCTACCATCAAATATTTAGTTGCTTCATGTTGACTTCAGTAAAATAAAAATATTTTCCAATAGCCGGCTCAATCCACATTTAATATTCGATGCGTACCCATCAAAGTCAGCCATGACATAACTAGGACCCAAAAAAAATCTTCAAGCATATGATACCTTAATTAATTATACCTCAAATATCTATGACATGCCATATTCACTAAGTCAACCATCAAGAGTTAATAAACAAAAAATCATCATGTTGGATCTCCTATCTTATACACTGATTAATGCATCATCACAAAACTTAATAATAAGATAATATAGATACTTAAAAACCCTTTGTGAGATCCACAACTCAAAATGATAATCCAGTGAAGCATACAAATCAACATACTAACCGGATACCTTGTTCTCCATTCTCTCTTCTGGTAATACTTTGTTCTTTACTCTACTTGCTGACATGAACAAATCTTGATCTACAGACCAGACTAATGACTTAGGTTGCCATCAATAACAACACTAGAAGTCATATGCTAACAACTCCTATACAACATCACATTATCTTATGTGTGTATTTATTATTTATCTTATTCCTTTACTTAAGCATTCTTCATTGTCTTGAAAAAGACTTAACACAATGGTGTGCTAGTCATGATTAACAATGGAAGTAATATTATGTCTACATGCATTAATTTTAAATACACAAATTTATTAAATGGAAGTAAAAACTAGATCTAAGTAATTGGAAAATGTTTGTGTATGAAATCATTGAATCCATGTCTACTGTACTTGGAGCAAAAAATGAACCGTCCATAACTTCCTAGGCTTTGTATAGTGCCATTTTATATTATTTTACAACTTTACATTTTATGGATTAATGCCTACTATTTGTTGTCCCCTTCATTTTCCATATGCATGCATTTAAACTGTAGCTAAATTTATTAGATGAAAACCAAATTAAATCTAATAATTTGAAAATGTCTAGGTATAGAACCATTTAATTTGTGTTTGCTAAAAATATTTACAATTGTAAGTTCGTATCTCTCTTACTCTCTACTTTTCCAAATTTTAAAATCTTTGCACTTCATGAGTTAACGTCTATTGTCTGTGACTAAACAATTAAAACCCACAAAATGAATTCTTTTAACAAATTTTGTGTGAAGAAATGGTGCATACTTTGGATCAAATTTGAAGAAAGAGAGTAAGCATAATTGTAATCAGATTGAGAAAAGAAGTTGTGCATATGTTGGATCAGATTTGGAAGGAAGAACATAGTGTGATTTGGATTAGATTTGAAAAAATATATATTTGAGCATAATTGTCCATCATCCGTTGAAGAAGCAACATTGAAGGTGGAACATTGTTCTTTAACTTATTATTCTTGTGATAATGCATACATCTATGTATTATCTATATATACACATATGTGCATGTATATTATGAACAATATACATATATATAACACATATAGATATACATATCTATTATCTATAAATGTACTCTGATGTGAAACTCACAGATTGTCATGTTCCCAAATTTGGGCACTAAGGTAATAGAAATATATAATTCTAAAATATAGATATTAATATTGAAAATATATAAATTTAATATATAAGCAATAAAACCAATATGAAGTAGATAATAATAATAAACATAAGATAATATTAAAATTAATACAAAATACAAAATATATACAATTAATATAAGAAAATACCCAATGACGATTATGTTAAGGTAGAAATCACACTTTTAATCATTGTTTGGGCCTCATTCAGTATGAGCAAGAGATCAAGGATATAAATCATAATGAATATCTCATCTTATTTGATGAATTATTTTCACAACAACTGGACTTCATCGATAGCTTGAAATAATATATGAAACCAAGATGACTATTGCCTCCATTATCCATCGCAGCCCTCCAAACTGATACCTATCTACCTTGAGAAGGCGTCTAACTATATGTATTTTCTTATCCATTATCATCTTGACACAACAACAAATTACTGAATAGGAGTTTGTTAGATTCTATTCGCCCTCATCATTATGGCCACGTGATGTGACATGTCAAGGAAAATAGAATGACACCTATACACAAGTATTTCATTGCTATCTAGGAAAATTTCTTCAAGAGGCTATTGTTATTGGTAGACAAAAAAACAATGACGAGGATTAATAAAATTGATGGAGAAGAATAAAATGACACCTCCAACAAAGAGACACAATCCCCCCACATCAAGTATATTACCAAAATATATAAGGGAGGTTGAAATAATTCAAGAAAAGATGGATGATATTTCTGCTAGGTTATAGAGGTATACTTAATAAAAATGATCACAAGAATAGAAGGCAGCCCAATAGAAATAACTATTGGAATATTTAATCCTGAGCAACAATGGGAAAGTAAATTTATTGCACCATCAGATGAAATAAAATTTGGACTCTTCCCCCCTTGCCATGTCTGACCACCATGTTGGCCAGTTAGTATTTGGCAGCAAATTAATTGTGGTGGTTTAATTTTAATTGGGAGCCAAATTTTGGAAAGGCAACAAAAGAAAAATGAATAGAATGTTTTATTGAGAAGAATAAGAAGGAGACATACTGAAATTTTTTTGCAGCAGCAAACAAGGGCATGTTCAGCAAAAGACAGAACCATAGAAAGTGAAAGTTTAGGAGAACCTGCAGTAACCGAGAACATTGGTAGTGCTCCAATGCTCTGGAATGTCTCCACCACACAACAATACACAGAAGGAAGATGCACTATAACAAGCATAGTTTTTGTATGAGAATTTATAGAGCTTTTGCTCTGAGTTTTTGTTAGTAATCTTTTTATTGTAATCCTTTGGTGAATGAAATAGAAAATAAAATATATCTTATTTATGTTTCCTTGTGTTTGTCTCCTTTATTGTTGTGTGTTTTCATTCGTTTCCCAATATATTGGTATTAGAGCCCTAAGTTTTATGGGCATTTAGGTTGTTAAAGCCCTAGTTTTTTTCCTAGGTGTGCAGTGACATAACTTTAGTTTTTGGGCATTTGGGAAAGCACTAGTTTTCTAGGAAATGAAGAAAAATCTTAGATTTGACCTGGGTATCTGTGATTTTCTCCTAGTTAGCAAGATGGCTAGAGGAGACAATAGGAGTTGGTAGTAGCCACCTATATTTGATGGAAAAAATTATGATGTCTGGGAAAAGAAAATGAAAACCATTTTAGTAGCAAATGATTTGTGGGAATTAGTAGCAAATAGGTTCATAGATGTGACTGACCCAAATGCATTTGCAGCATTGAGCAATGCTCAAAAGAACTAGTTGAAAAGACAAGGAAAAATGATGCCAAATCCCTCAGTCTAATTGAGGCAACCTTGATAAAGGCTATCTTTCCTCAAATAGCAGTAGCTAATTATGCAAAAGAAGCATGGGAAATACTTCAAACCACCTGCAAAGGGTCTGAGAAAGTCAGGTCAGTGAATCTCCAGCTACAAAGGAGAGAATTTGAGACCGTGCAGATGAAGGACAACGAGTCAATTTTAGATTTTCATACAAGGGCTTCCACCTTGATTAACCAATTAATGATAAATGGAGAAACTATGGAAGAGAAAAAAATTGTGGAGAAGATTCTCAGAAGTTTACCCTCAAAATATAACCTGGTGGTTATAGCCATAGAAGAGGCAAAGGACCTCTCAACATTATCAGTTGATGAGTTAATGGGTTCACTTCAAACCCATGAGCAGTGTCTAAATAGGTCTACAAATTCTTCCTAGGAAGAAGCCTTCAAAGCACAAGAAAATATGAGAGGCAAGGGAAGAGGAAGAAATGGTAGAGGAAGAGGTCAAAGAGGCAGAGGTAGAAGCAACTCTAGAAGAAGAGGCTCAAATAGTTAGGAGGAAGCCAACACCTCCCAATCACACTTTCAAAACAAAAAGAAAAATAACAGATCGAATCAGAGATCTGATAAGAGCAATGTGCAGTGTTACTACTATGAAAAGTATGGTCACTATGCAAGTGAAGGTAGGAAGAAACAATGTGACCAAGGGAGTCAAAATGAAAACATGGAAAATGAGAACAAGGATGAAAATGAAAAATAGTCACAAGTGTTCATTGCATGCAATCTTTCCGAACAAGGCAGTGCTAAAGTTTGGTACTTGGATAGCAGTTGTAACAACCACTTGAGTGGTAACATAAATTTATTTTCCTCCATTAACCACAACATTAAGTCTTAAATCAAAATGGGAAACAATGAGAAAGTTCCAGTTATGGGAAAGGGAATAGTGTGCCTACAAACCAAGCATGGTGAAGAAAGACAACTTCATGATGTCTTTTATGCCCTAGGAATGAAACACAATCTCTTGAGCATTAGATAGATGGTCCAAAATAGATATAGAGTGCTAATGGAGAAAGGGGAATGCATCACCTATGACAGAGATGGAAGAAAGAAAGTTATGGTAGTGGTTTAAATGACAAAGAACCAAATGCTTCCCCTCAAAATTCAAATCTTAGCACAATCAATAGGCTTGCAGTAGTCAGCCTTCAAAATAGTCATTCAAGACCCATCCAAGCTTTGGCATTTGAGGTATGGGCATCTAAGTTATTCTAGTTTAAATATTTTAGCTAAAAAAGATATGGTTAGGGGCATACTAGCAATAGTAGAGCCCTATGGAAAATGTGAAGCATGCATCCTACGTAAACAACATAGGCAGCCCTTTCAATCAGGGCATTCTAGTAGAGCTAGAGCACCATTAGAGCTAGTGCATTTAGACTTTTGTGGTCCCATGAAGACCCCAACCCTAGGAGGAAAGTTTTATTTCATGACACTCATAGATGACTATAGTAGAAAAATCTGGGTGTATCATTTGAAGAACAAATCAGATGCATTTGATAAGTTCAAAGATTTTAAGGCCTTGGCTAAAAAGAAAACCAACCACAATATCAAAGTCCTCAGAATAGAAAGGCCTCAAGAATTTATGAAATTTTGCAAGTCTCATTGTATTCAAAGACAAATCACAACCTAGTATACTCCACAACAAAATGGAGTTGCTGAAAGAAAGAATAGAACCATCAAAGAGATGGCAACAAACATGTTGAAGGAAAAAGGTTTGTCTAATGAGTATTAGGGTGATGTTGTAGCAACAACAGTCTACATTTTAAATAGGTGCCCCACAAAGGTCATTCGTGATAGGATCCCACAAGAAGCATGGATGAAATGCAAATGGAGTGTTGAGAATTTTAGAATATTTGGATGTTTGGAATATGCACTCGTGCCAAAAGAGAAAAGGCAAAAATTTGATGACAAAGGAGAAAAATGCATTTTCACAGGCCATAGTGAAGAATCCAAAGCCTACAGATTGTATAATCCCATCACCAAGAAAGTGGTGATTAGTAGAGACGTTCAATTCATTGAAAATGAGTCATGGGATGGAATGGTGGATAGTAAAATAGGTATTTATATTTCAATACCTCTTGAAGATGAAGAAGATACAGAAGGAAGATGCTCCAAAACTTTACAGCAAGGTAACAATTTAGAAAACAACAACTCCGAAAACTTTCAGTAGGGAAGTTTCTCCGGAGACTACCACCATGGTAGATGCTCTGAAAGTTTACAAAAACAGTCTTCTTCATCAATCCAACAGTCAAGCAGCCCCATAAATTATGATCCTATGCTTGCATCATTGATGCCATAGAAGACTAGAAGCATGATGGAAATTTATGACAACACAAGGTATGATGACTTTGATGAGAATTTATATTTTGCTATGTTTTCTTATAGTGATCCAATGTATTTTGAAGAAGTTGTGAAATAAGAAAAATTTTGTAATGCCATGGATGAAGAGACGGACACTATAGTAAGAAACAAAACATGGCAGCTCACTAATTTACCAGAAGGGAAATCAATCATGGGAGTTAAATGGGTCTATAAGACCAAATGCACTACTGATGGTAAGATTGAAAGGAATAAAGCAAGGCTAGTTGTTTAGGGATATAAACAACATCCTGGATGAGATAATGATGAAATATATGCATCAGTTGCAAGGCTAAAAACAATGCGGGCAGTCCTAGCAATTTCAGCCCAACACTAATGGAATGTATTACCAATGGATGTAAAATCAGCCTTCTTAAATGGAGTTTTGAAAAAGGAGGTGTATGTGGAGTAGCCGCCTAGCTACGAAGTTCCAGGGAAAGAAGACAAAGTCTACAAGCTCCAAAAAGCTCTTTACAAGATGAAGCAAGCACCACGAGCATGGTACAACAAAATTGATTTGTACCTTCTGAGTAATGGGTTTAGCAAAAATGGTAGTGAGCCCACACTCTACATCAAGGCAGCCAATGGTGAAATTATTATTTCTATTTTGTATGTAGATGATTTAATTTTTACAAGAAATAGTAATCTTTTTATTGCTGAATTCAAAGAGGCAATGAAAAATGACTTTGAAATGATAGACCTAGGTTTGGTAAAATGTTTCCTAGGCATAGAGGTCCAACAAAAAAATCATAACATATTTATTCCACAAACAAATTATGCTAAACAAATCTTGAAAAGATTTAGAATGTTGTACAAAAGACTAACCCCAACCCCAACAATGACAGGTCTGAAATTAAGCAAAGAGGACAATAGTAGTGATGTTAACCCAACCCTCTATAAGAGCATGGTTGGAAGCTTCATGTATTTGACAACAACAAGACAAGATTTGATGTACACAGTAAGCCTGATTTCTAGGTTCATGGAGAAACCTAAGGACACACACTGGCAAGCAAGAAAAGAATCTCGAGGTATGTCAATGGCACTAAAGGCTATATCATTATGTACAACACCTCTAATGAGTTTTAGCTAGTTGGGTACACATATAGTGATTGGGAAAAAAATGTAGATGATAGGAAGAGTACTTCAAGATATTTGTTCCACATGGGTTCAGGAGTAATATCGTGGGCATCAAAGAAGTAGCCCATAGTTTCACTCTCCATAGCTGAAGCAGAAGACATATTAGCAAATGCAACAACATGTTAGGTGATTTCGCTTAGAAGAATCCTTGCAGATTTGAATGAGCAACAAGAAGATGGTACAACCATATTTTGTGATGTGTCTTCTATTGCATTGACGAAGAATCCCATCTTTCATGGGTGAAGAAAGCACATCAAAATCCTCTATCATTGCATAAGAGAGTTGGTGGAGCATGGAGAGATTCAACTTCAATATTCTAGATATGAGAAACAACTCGCTAATATTTTTACAAAGGAATTGTCAAAAGAATCCTTTGAATGCCTAAGGAATAGGCTTGGTATGCAAAAATGCTACAAAAATTTGGTTCTAGAAAGCACATAAAAGCATAGATGCTCTGGAACTTCATAAGATAGTTCCAGAATGCATAACAGATGCAAACGGGTATGTTTTAGAAAATTTGTGCCAGTGATCCAAAAATTTTGGTCCGTTGCTCTCTAATTTTTGTGCCAGAAGTTTCAAATGATAATGAAGAGCATAATTGCTTAGTATTAAGGGGTAGTGTTAGAATATTTAATCGTGAGAAGCAATGGGAAAGTGCATTTATTGCACCATCAGATGAAATTAAATTTGGACTCTTATCCCTTGTTGTGTTTGACCACCATGTTGGCCAGTTAATATTTGGCAGAAAATTAATTGTGGTGGTTGAATTTGAATTGGGTGCTAGATTTTGGAAAGGAACCAAAAGATAAAAGAATAGAATGTTTTGTTGAGAAGCATGAGAAGGAGATAGAGATTGAATGTTTTTTGCAGCAGCAAAGAAGGGAATGTTCAATAGAACACATAACTATAGAAAGTGAAAGTTCAAGAGAACCTAGAGCAGCAGAGAACATTGGTAGTGCTCCAGTGCTCTGGAATGTCTCCAGCACATAGCAGCACACATAAGGAATATACACCAGAACAAGCACAATTTTTGTATGACAATGCACAAAGCTTTTGCCTTCTTTTTTTGTCAGTAATCTTTTTATTGTAATCCTTTGGTGAATGAAAAAGAAAATCAAGTATATATTATTTATGTCTCCTTGTGTTTTTCTCATTTATTTCTCTATGTTTTCATTCTTTTCCCACTGTAGTTGGGTTTCTTTTCCCAATAATATCAACTCAACAAAGGTAGCAATCTATCGTACATTATGGTGCATATCATGAGAAGATGAGATTAAGCAAGTAGGGAACCAAAAAAACACAACACTCAGGTGAGAGTTCTCACAAGTCTTAATGTCTAGTATCTATAATCACATGCAATGATGTTGTTTAGATATCATCCTAGGCTCTAATTTGAATTGTGAAATATATAGTCTTATACATTAGAACACATATGGACCTTTAATGTGTTCAGGAAGCCTTCCTTTCTTGATAGATCTGAATATGGAAAATAAGTATGGTGGGCATTGATACTAGGCATTGGTTTTGGGCGGACTATGTAGTCCTAAGCATGTGTTTTAGCCATTAATGTTTATCCCTTTTTACAGAGTGGTCCTAATCATGTTGAATTGCATATGTGTCTAATTGAAATCTGAACATATAGATATGAATTATAATGCTGCATTATTATTTCTTCATATATCTATTGACCTGGACTAATTGAAATTTGTTGCAATTTATTAATCTGAATAAGGATCTCTATATTCAAATCTTGCTCTAATTTTTGATATATTGGCATGTTAAATTATATGTATCATGTTAGGCTCCTTTATAGTCATGCAAGAAGATCAATAATGAATGCATTGAATAGAACTATCTCAAATATGATTTTTCATCCTCTTAGGAGAGGTGAGCCATGCCTTAAGTGGTTCATCTAAAACCTCACCCAAATTCTGCCCTGCAGGCCCAAAGCAGGGGTTGGGCGGTTTTCCCCATAGGGCCATTGCAATGGTTGGGCCAAAGAGGGGTGAGGATCCCACCCAGGCTTTCTACCCCACATGCCTGAGATAAGGGTTGGGCATTACAAGATGGTAGATCGTAGGCCCGTTAAGGGTTCCCCTATCTTGATGGGATGAATAAGTTATCTTGTGTTGTCTCAATCTACAATTATCATTATGTTTGATTTTGGATGCTAGGTATTAAGGCTAGCATATAGGATTGTGGAAATGATTTACATGGTGATTCAGGTATTGTTGCAGTAGTGTGGGTAGTGTTCCAAACCCCTATCAACTAGCTACTTTAGTGCCAATTCGGTAAGGGAACATTACATAGAGGGACTATTTCAATAAATTACCATTGTTTGTTAGCATTTATTTGTTCATAATTATCATTGTTGTGTTTCATCATTCTTCAGTTAATTTATATATTTTTAATTAGTTAATTTAATGATTGTATGTTCCAAATTATTAAAGTTCCTAGACTTGTGTGAGGCCACACTATCTACACATGGTGATATTTGTTCCCAATAAAATCAGTTTTGAACTTCACGTCATTGATTTGGGAAGCTTTACTTTTACAAGGGAAGTTTTTACTAGGACAAAATGATCAAAATTTGTTTTAATTTTATCTTCCACTACTTCTTTCCACTTCCATCTCCTCCCTTTTCACTATTTGAAAAGTTACCACCATTAGTCTTGGGTCCGCAATCTATTTAGGACAAAAAAATCATACCTAGGATCTACACTATGCAAACTTGATTCTAATCACTGATTTATGTTATGGACAAAGTAATAATGAGCATCTCATTTCCACATTAATAGTACAATAAGTATTCTGTGTTTTCCTACTCCTTGCTTTTGCATTCTAAGTTACAATCTAATATTTAGAATATTTTATTTTACCAATGATATGCCCAACTATCCCTCATTCAATTTGTCTACCGCTCCTAGTTCACTCATGTCTATCTATATGTACATATGTACGTATAAGTGTATATATATTTACGTACATAGTATCATTTCAAACTTACAAGATGAATCATATATCTAACCCAAATATTTTTCTATGCAATATTCATATTCCAAACACAAATTCAAAAAATAATCAAGCCACCAGGACAAGAAAAAAGCATTGTCGAGATTTGTATTAACAACACTTGATTCTAATCACTCACTTATGTTATGGACAAAGTGATAATCATCATTTTATTTTCATGTTAATACTATCATAGGTTATGTATCTTTTCCTGCTTCTTGCTTTCACATTCAAAATTTCAATTTAATTTTAACAATAGTTTTTCTGCCATTCATATGCCCAACTATCCCTCGTTCAATTTGTCTCTTGACAAAGTCTCTCAAGGATACCTACACACAAGTTCCCATATCCAAGGTACCATTAATTACTATGTCATAGGAGTATTCATAAATCTAATTTACACGATTTATTGTAAAATTTCCAATTTTGCATTAATCTATTCTTCTAAATAACTTGTTTTCATAAAATATAAACTCTATTCATGTAATGTGCACCTATATCATATTATTCTCTATATTTAGAAATAATATGTGTATTGATAAGGAAATTCTTCAAATAGTGACTTATTAATTTATTTGCTTATTTCTATTTATCTTAAAGCTAAGGAAAGTGATTGATACTACATACATAAGTTTATTGACAATTTATATTTTTATATAATGGATATATGTTTATATATATTTACACATATATGCATATATGTTTATGGTTTTTTATTAATCATAATATTTATATATATAATTAATAATTATATATATACTTAACACATATATACATATATACATACATATATATATATATATACACACACAATGTTTCAATCGTAAATTATGAAAAATTCAAAATTTTCACTTCATTTAAATTTTGATCATAAAGAAAATAAGGAAAAATTTACCTACTTGAAGTAAAACAATTCCCTCTTTCAAGAATCCTAGATTTGTCTTGCTCTAAACCCTTGCCCTTAACAAACTTCTCCAGTTCACCCACTC
The DNA here is from genome assembly GCA_007258455.2 of Sequoia sempervirens. NCBI lineage: Eukaryota > Viridiplantae > Streptophyta > Pinopsida > Cupressales > Cupressaceae > Sequoia > Sequoia sempervirens. The sequence goes on from VDFB02200234.1 coordinate 33,980, forward strand.
TTCATAACTTGCTCCTCATAATCTACCCAAAACTTGCTAAACTTTTATTTTTCCATCTTTTTTTATAACCTCATTTTTCTTATTTTCCTAATAATATTATTTTAATTAACACTAAATTAAAAAATCATCACCACTAATTACGCCTTTTAATGGTGAAAGATAATTAATTTACATATAATTAAAACTTAATTTTCTCCACATATTTAATTAAGAAAAATAAATTATCATGTATTCATATGTTCATTTTAGTTAACAATTAAGAAAAAATATATTTCATGCATTCATACGTTCATTTTAATTAACAATTACATTAACATAGTTCAACTATTTTTTCCCATGCAATTCTTTACTTCACTCAAATGAAGAAGACAATAAATTAAATTATACACAGTCATAACGAACATCTCATTCCTCCCACTACACTCCATTGCATTGCGTAATATTATCTTTTGCCAATAATATGTTAAATTATCTAGTATGTAGTTTATCCATTCTATTCTATTTGTTTCAAGTCCACCAATGTCTTCTCTTTATATCATGCAAACATTTATTTATGTATTTATCTATGTATATATATGTTTTTATATCTATGTACATACATATGTATTCACATAGATATTCATTTATGTAAGCATGCATGTCTGGATATGTATATATCTATATATATATATGTACATATATATATGTGTAGATATATAAACTTTTACAGCTATGTATGCCACTACACATACATACAATACACATATAACTATTCATATATACAAATAAACATAGAAAATATAAATTTCACACCATGATTTTTAATGATAACTTTGTTTTCCAACCTCTAGCGGACAGGACCTGACTTGGCCGGTCCACTATGTATAACTTTCATTCCAGGGGCACATTAACAACTACCAAGCCACACCAGCATCGTTCTTCGCAACATGTTCAAAAACACCAAAATAAAATATGGGACCAATACTTCTGCTTTCACATCATTGACAGTTAGAAGCATCACATGATTGGTTTCTTTTTACATCAAAGGAATAGATTTTCTTCAATTATGGATATTCAACTTACAACTATTGGACATTATATATACAATTACCATCACAACTATTCAATCATGCTCAACTACTGCAAATATCAAAACTCAATCTACTTCTCCCCAACAGGGACTCTAACTCGTTCAAAGCTCTTGTTTAAATATTGAATGATCAATTAGATATCTTATCCATATGATAATAATAAATATTTATTAAATATATTTACTAAAACAATTTACATAGAATAAAAGCTGCCAATAGATAGCTGAAAGAAAAAAAACACTAAGGTAGGTACAACGCAGCCATAAAAAGGCTGAAAGAATCAATCATATTAATATTGAAACACAATTACTATGTTTGAAAAAATAGCCACACCAAAATGCTAACTTACTCAAATTATGAGGTTTGAGTTTTCCTTAAACCATAATACTGCCTAAGGGAAGGAATAAGGCGTTCTGCCAAACGTTGCCATGCCTAAAGTAATTAGGACTGGAACAAACAGTAAATTCAGGTTACATTAATACTAACTACAGATACATTTAGCACTCTTTAAATGCAAATCTACAGACCCCTAATTGAAGGTGAAGGTAAACATGGAGATTGTTGGTGATATGGGTAAGGCACAGGTGTCCTACATAGTGGACAATTTTTCTTCGTCTCAAACCATTGGCGAAGACAGTCAGGGTGGAAAATATGAGTATTGTGACACAACATTTGGCAGGCATCTTCCCCCACCTCAAATTCAACCTGACAAATCGCACAGAGCGAGACATTGTCGATGTGAAGAGTTGATAGTTTTATGGTGTCAACCTCTCTTTGTTCCCTCTGCATCTGTGTGACGGAAAGAGATTTCAATCTACGGATGCGTTCGAGTATGCTTTGCAATCTCCTTAACCACTCTTCATTACTGCATTCCTCTTCGTCTAATCTCTGTGTTATCGCTTCCCCATCTTCTCTACTTGGGTGTAATTCTCCTCTTCTTTGAGGATCGCCCTGATTTCCATGTCCTCCCCTGTATGCCATCATTATTCTTCCGATGCTTACGACCGAGCAAGCTGAAGAATAGAACTTTTAAAAACTCTATACTGAAAAGAATTGAACAGCAGACTGATAGAGTGAACAGCGAACTTGAAAATTGATAGACTGCAATATTATTCAACTGTGCAATATTCTGCTACAATGATCTCTTATATAAAGAGTTTTAGAGACGAGCCATGAAATAAAGCTACAGAAAGCTATAAAAGCAAACCTAAAGAAAGATTCCGAACATGCTAAGAATAAAAATAGAATAAAGCAAACTGAGAATACTGCACAAACTGCAGTTTATTATGCGTTTAAATAGAAAAAAAAAAGCAGAGTTTCTGTTGATCATGCACGTCTTTCACAAGCTTGTACCCTAACTCACAACTCTTGGGCGAAATATAGAAAGATTAAAATGTTTAGAATTAAGGAGCAGATAAAACATAACTAACGACAAGATGAATAAACAGAAATAAATACACAGAAAAACAACATACCGCAAGTTTTAACGTGGTTCACCATAAATGGCTACATCCACCAAGAAAGAAGGGAACAACTCTTATTAATCTCCAATGATCCAATACAATACAATACATGAACTATACACATATAATTATACACTCATATTCAGCTATGAATATGAAGAGTTGGGAGGAGATGAAGGGTCAAATGACCATTGGACTTCACATCCCAACAATCTCCCCCGTGAAGTCCAACCAGTACAGCCATGCATTGCACAACATCCCCTGCATTTCCCCTTCGAACTCACACTACAACCAGACCCATCAAAGATTTTAACTTTGCCAAGGACTGCTCACAAACATAGCGAATCAGTCTTCTCCATGCCAAATCGGAGTTGGCAATTAATTGCAATGGGAGCATCTGATCTTGCACCATTAGCAACTCCCTCTTTAGAGACTTTTGTCCTTCGTGTGTCTTAAACCTGTTGGCAGTGCTCCAGTCCTGCCATATATACCAACCTCCAGGTGTATCTCTTACTTCTGGAGCTCCATCATTTAAGCACTTCATACAAATTGGAACATAGTCTTTATGCAGTTTCAGAACTGCAGCTTTGTTGCTTTTCTCAAGACAAAATGCTACCCAATTTAGCATCAGAGAGCGGACTAAAATGCTACAAATTTCTCCATCTGTTGTAAAGCCAACTGTGCAGCCTCACGTTCATTTTCCAGCTTTCGTTTTACTTCAGTTGCAGCCTCTGCTTCAACTTGCATTCTAGCCAGTTCGACAGCTTTTGCTTCTGCTTTAAGCCTTGCTTTCTCTTCCCGTTGTCTTCTCTCGAGTTCTCTGTCAACTTCACCATCTGGACCTTTTCCGCCACTGCTAGCCTGTAGGGCTTTCTTATCGGAGTCCTCCAAATTGGCCACCATTGCACTCTCAGCCTCTTTGGCTTCACCTACATGCAATTCTACTTCAAGAAATGGCATATCTTCATCCATTGGAGTGGCTCCTACAATAGATTGTGCAACCAGGGGAGTTTCATCTATTTCCATCAATGAAATTCCACATTCAACAGCAGCAAAAGCTATTTCTTCATGAGGCACTACTTGCGCTTTTAACTTCTTACTTGTGGAATTGTGATTATAATTTCTCACCCTACATTTCATGGAATTCCTCACTTCTTCTCACTCCTCTAGAAGATCAAACGCGACCCTCTTCTTACCTTTCATTGATTTCAGCTTCGGAGATTGGTTCTTTTTGTGCGAATTCTCAAGACCTTCCTTGCCCATGTGACCAAGCCTCTTGAACCAGGGCTCCATGTCACTATCCACCATTGCCTTCGTAGCTCCCACCTCATTGTGACTCTCCAACACATATAAAGTGTTTAATTTGTTGCCTTCTACAATCACTCAAGCTCCTTTTGTCACTTTCCATCTACTTAGTTCAAAAGTGACTCCACATCCTTGAGAACCCAATTGCCCAACTGAAATTGAATTATGTTTCAGTTGAGGGACATACCTGACATCCCTTAACAACCAACTTTTTCCATTTGTTAGTTTCAACAAAACATCTCCTATGCCAACAATATCAAGAGATTTATTATCTACAAGAAGGACCTTACCAAAAACACTGCTTTGAAAGGTTTTGAAAAATTCCTTACACCAAGTAACATGAAACGAAGCTCCCGTATCTAACACCCAAGCATTTGCTTCAATTTCTTCTTCGGTTAATAGAAGTACACTATCTACCATATCTGCTCCTTGGCTCTAACCAAGCTCTGATACCAATTGTTGAGAATTAAGGAGCAGATAAAACATAACTAATGACAAGATGAATAAACAGAAATAAACACACAAAAAAACAACATAACACAAGTTTTAACGTGGTTCACCATAAATGGCTACATCCACCAAGAAAGCAGGGAACAACTCTTATTAATCTCCAATGATCCAATACAATACAATACATGAACTATACACATATACTTATACACTCATATTCAGCTATGAATACGAAGAGTTGGGAGGAGATGAAGGGTCAAATGACCATTGGGCTTCACATCCCAACATAAAATGCATGCATGTGGTAAATTGGCTTAAATTTGACAGTTGACGTTGCCTGTCAACAAATTTTTTAGTGACGGTTATCTATTGAAAGGTGCCTTTAAAACATAATGATATACCTTAGTGTAAGTAAAATTATATATAAATCATATATATATATATATATGATTATAATTCTATATAAATTTTGACACTCTATCCAAAATCTCTCCTTTCATTTCATACAATCTTCTTAAAATTTTGATTGTATTTTATGGAAAAACACTTTAAATACGGACATATGGCCATCAAGTTGTAGCCTACGACTAATGCATATGGAATTTTACGTAAGATGGAGTTAATATGGTTGAAGTAAAAGAGTTTCTAAAGTTAAGGATTAGTTTAAAGAGTTTCTAAAGGTAAGAATTAGCTTTTAATGATTAATTGCTTTTCCCCGTTTGCATGATTTTTTTTAATAATAGTTTTTCTATTCATAGGCTCAAGTGGCAAGCATGCATTGCTTATTATTTTGACATTTTTGATAATATATTATTTAATAATTGATAATATAGATTATTTTATAAAAAAAAAATTAAATAATTTTTTATAAATATTTTTCTTTTGATGTATAAGAGTTTATTTATATATAATATTTAAAAACTTTGAATTAACAATCATCTGCTATGCAGGAGAGATTGTTGATAGAAAAGGAAAAAAACTAGTTCTCTAGGGCCAACACAAAAGCCGAACCAAGAGTTTAACAAACACATAAAACAGTTAAAAATCGGCTATCGATACCACTGCAAATTTAACAAAACTAGCCACTAAAATGGTGAAAAGATAGCATAGCAACCATGAACACACCGACCCAAAAAACTATCCCAATTCTAAAAGAAACTAACCTCAACTTACAGGAAATTATTTGAAACTGTAAATTTCCGAACTCCTCCTTCAATTCTTCTTTGTCCACCACCATTAGCCTGAAAGTCTTCTTTAGAAAGATAATGGCAACTGCCACTATTGCCCTATGCTGCATCAATCCCGAACCCTACAAATCCAAAAAGAATGGGTAGATTTTCATCGTGTCCTTCGAACGAACCTGCTCCGCATCAAAAGGGTGAGGGAAACCTCTTCCTTTGAGCACCACACAAAGCACCTCATCAACACCTTCGACTAGGTACTCTTTGAATAGCTTCAACAATAGTTGCTTAGCTTTGGCTTTCGGCTCCAAATTATCAAGCAACAAAGCAAGAAAGAAGGATGAGATATGTAGATTATCTCTCACGTACTCCTTAGCCTCCAAGTGACCCGTTTCCAACACAATCTTCATCGCCACAAGCACCAACGGATAATACTTCACCAAAATCTATTTCAAATGTTGGTCAGTGACTTCGTTGAAGGAAGCTTGTCTCACTGATGAACACAAGGATATTGGCGTATCCGCGCCAAAATGAGTGAGGCCTGCAACAAAAACCTCCACCATGAATTTTGTATTCTTCGCCATCCTTAACCTTCTAAGAGAGACACTTGCTAGAAGGGAAGGCAAGAAATCCCAAACTTCTCACATCAAAAGAAAATACTGTGGAAGAAAGCCAAATAGACCATAGGTTCAAAAAATTCTGCCACCCCTTCAAATCGTACCAACTCTCACTAAATGAAATGCCATTCCAAGAAAATCAAGCACGAAAACCATAAAAACCATCATAAAAGAAAGTTGCGGCCAACGAAAAAATGACAAGCCCGTACTTCCGCCTTTAAGGCAACACCAAGGTTTGCCACCCAAACAGTTAGACTACCACTTCATGTGTGTCTCCCACTTGACAAATGCTACTGTGGCATACATGCCACTTCCCTTTGCCTTCTTGAAAGGATGCCCTCTATACCTCCTACAAATTTTTTATAAATATTTTAAGTTTTTAATAATTTTTAATTTTTTTCATATTTTATTTTATTTTTAATATAAATTATAATTGTGATTAAAATATAAAAAATATGTTTATTATTTGAACATTTTCAATAATATAAATAATTTTTTAGATACTTAAAAATGTTCTAATTTACAAATTAACATTTTAATACTAATATTCATTTTTCTGAATGATTAAATAATGTTTAATAATTTAATAATTGTCTAAAATCACATTCGATATAAATCCTATTTATTTAATTATATTTTTAATTCTTTATTTTTTTCTTAAATAAATAAATCCTATTTATTTAATTATATCTTTAATTAACATTCACCCACTCTTAAGTAATTATTTAATTATTTAATTACCCATCTTCTCTCAACATTATCCATTCATCATGAATAAATAAAATATTTATTTTATTTATTTAGTTTTGATTGCATTGTAGTTTATTCAAATAATTAATTTAAGTAGTTAAATTATTGTCCTCAATCTAAATTTATTTTCTAACTAATAGTTTCTTTCACTTCACTTCTTATGCAACTAATTATTTTTCACATAACTAAGTAAATTTTATTTATTTAAATTATGTCACTATTATTCTTTATTTTTCTAATTTAATTAAATAAATTATTATTATAATTTATTTAGATATTTATCATTAATTTTTTCTAAATTAAGTAATTATATTAATTATTTAATACTCATCTTTTATGTCAAACATCACATCCTTTAATAAATTAATATTTTATTTATTAATTCAATTTTATCTTACACGTTCTTCCAATAATTAATTAATTAATTATATCATGCATTATTCCCTTAAATCTTAACTGACACTCTCTCAATCAGATCATATTAATTAACCACTCTTTTGATCAATTACTTCTCTTAACTTCCACCCACTTGGAGTCTTTTGATCAATCATGGTCCACAAAATTCAAAATGGATTTTGAATGAAGGGGGGCTTTAACCCATTAAATCAAAATCTCAAACTCGAAGGAAATGTGTCCAGGGTGTATAGAAATATGGTGATTCCCTAATATGAGAAAACTTTGTAATTAGAATTTTCATAGGATATAGCCCACAAAGATTATGTGGGATCAAGGATGAGCAAAACTTAAAATGGAATTCCATGGATTTGAATTAAAGGGTCCCTTCTCGTAATTATGGATAGTTGTATTTGTATAAGTCTAAAAATGGTCATGGTTAATCAAGCTTGTTAATTAATTAATTACAAATTAGTTAATTAATCTTCTAAAGTCATCTACATATAAATAAATTTAATTATTTATTTATATTGTTCACTTTTATAATTCTTCTACCTTAATTAAATAAATAACTTTATTTAATTATTACCATCTTCCATATTCCTCTTAATTAAATTAAATAAATTTTATAATTTATTTATAGTAATTATGATGTTATTCTAAATTTCAATATTTGAATTCAAATAATGGTATATTCCTCTAAACACCCTCTTCATCTCATAGTTGAATTAAATATTAGAAATATTTAATTTAATACCTTTTCTCATCTCCACACATAATTAAATATTTTAAATATTTAATTACCTTCCATTTTCATTTCTCACACATAATTAAATATTCATATTTATTTTGGCACATTTACTGTTTATTTTAGCGTATATGCAGAATATTTTAGCACTTACAAGGTGTAATTAATTAGAGTTCTAAGTTTGATGCCTTTCGCAGACAAAACTTTCTCTGGTTAAAAAGAAGAAACCCTAAGATAGTCACATTTGGTTAAAAAGAAGCAACCCTAGGATAGACATGGAATTTAAAATGAAGCAATCTAGGATAGTCACCACACAATTATTTTTTTTGCAGTTAAAATGAATCCCATGCTTGTTGTGAAGCAACATCTTCACATAGATTAAATCATTGTCATTTGTGTTTTAAAAAGAACATTTGTTTACTTTGTCTGTGGCAATAGGTCTATGCTCTCCCCTTAACTAGGTGATCAAAATACTAGACTTTCCTTTTCAATTTCATGCAAATTTACTGCTTTATTACATCCTTTAGAGGGCCTGCTCTTGTGGCAAAAAGTACTCACCCAAGAGGAATGACTCAAGTGGGTTCAAGCCAAAGCCAGGCTATTCCGCCCAACTATAAAATTTAAAGAAAATATGCAGAAACCCTCTTTTGTTGGTAGTGTGCAAGATAACCATCCCCAAATCCTTTGTTCTAAAGGTTGGGAGGTCTCCTGATGGAGTTTATTATTGCCACACTAAATGAAAACCCTTACTAAGAACCTAGTGTAGTAGCTAGTCAAGTTAGTTTCTAAACATCGTAATAATCACAGTGCAAGGGGAGGGAAGAATCTGCCCCCAAGACACCATATAATTGCCAAGGACCATTTTCTCAGGGGATCCGATATCCACTTCCATCACTTTGATTACGTGCTTGGAAAAGACGAAAACACAGGTGCCCCTTCAGGGGTGACACAACTGTGTGAGGTGACAAAGTTCTAAGATGTGGGTTGTTGATTATTAGGATGACCTACTTGAGTACTAAGAGTGAGTCTTCCTGAATTGTTTTTCATGTGCTAAACCTGTGAATACACTTGTTGAATTTTTTTTTGATCATACACTTGATGTTTAGTATAGGGTTTAAAAACATCTATTTTCAGAATGTTTGTGGTGTCTTCCATCACATTAACTTAGATAAAAGATCATCCAAAATGAACATGCAAAAATTTAGCTGAAAACTATTCTCAACTGTTCAGAAAATTGTTTTAGCAAATCTAGGGAGTGTCTTAGTGCATATAAGGTCTTTTCTAGCACATTCACTGGTTAGTTCAGTGCATTTGGAGTCTGTTTTAGAGCATAGGCTGAGTATTCTACAAACAGTTTTTGGGTCACTGTCAAAAATATTTTCTAAAGTGCATCTGAGACATATTGTAGCACATCTGAGGTTTTGTAGAGCATTTGATTATTTCTCTAGCACATATTCCTATTTCTGTAGTGCAAAATAGGACATAGAGTAGCGCATTTGTCATTTTCTAGAATTTTCACTTTTGACATATCTGAGTTTATAACATCCTTGGTCTAGTAGCATCTCGACATTTCTCTCATGCTTAGAGAGTGGAAATCAAGCAAGTTTGTTAGGAAATCAATTGCCAATAGGATCAAGAAGCCTAAGAAACATTTAGGTTACAAGAAAAATTTGCAATGAAGAAAGTTTTGTATAAAAGTTGAAACATTTTGCTTCATTATCGTGAGTTTCTCCATAGGTACCAAGATTTTTCTAGGGGATTCACTGACAAGTACGCTGTACAGCCTTTATATTCATGAGCCTATTTTTCAGAGATGAGCTTTATCTCAACAACACAATCACAATCCGCCTCTTGAGATTGATTATCTACCACAACCTTCTATTGAATATCCAACACATCCCAGTCAAATCCTTCAGTGAGTTTAATTAGGCTATTTGATATACTCATCATTCTTCGAAAACAACGATCAAAATTTTAAAAAGTGCACCTTTCAAATAAATTTTTCATTATTTGATTCAATTTCCCCAATAGGATTATGATATCCTTTATCATTGGAAGCCACAATCAAGAATTAGGAATATCTCTTGATCATATCATAAGATTTTCATCTTATCAGATCAAAATATCATTATTGGTGCATTTCTCAAATTGTGATCTAAGTCTAGAAGAACGTTTCAAAATCGTATGCCTATTTTTACAAGATTTCAATATAATAAGCTGAAAGAGGATATTCAACAAGAAGGTCATAGTCGAGGGACTCAAGAAGAGGGCGAGACTAGCAATACCCTTTATAGTGTGAGTCATAATCCCCTTTTTAAAGATAACATGGGTGAAAGAGAAAAGAATCCATTCCCTTTCAACCGGGATGGGAGAAAACCTCCTCTGGTGAGTGATGATGAATGAGATGAAGAACGTCTTAGAGAGGCTAAACAAGATCCAAAATTCCACAAAGCCTTAGAAAATATTTTTGAGCACAATAAAGAAAAATATTTCTTGTATCTAGATGAAAAAGGAACTAAAATTCCCTATGATTTTGATACTGAGAACATAAAGAGTAATCCTGATGAAACACCCTTGTTTGATCTTAGTGCCTTGGCTCAACAAGTTAAATCACTACAAGGAAAAATTAAAGATCTACAAGGGGAGCCACAACAAAGACATACGCTCTTGATGACATCTATCCTTATCCTTTTGACAGATGCCTCAACATGATTCCATTTCCCAAAAATTGTGAAATCCCAAAGTTTGATCATTACAATGGGAAATCAGATCCAATCGATCATATTAGGGACTTCCAAAATATGACTCTAGAGTTTTCTCATGAGGACACATACCTGATGCATATTTTTCTTAGAAGTCTTGGAGGCCAAGCTATGGAATGGCTATCAAAAATCACACCACCCGTCAAGACATTTGAGGAGTTGATAAACAAATTCATATCATAATATTCCTACAACTTCCAACATCAAATAACCATGATTGATCTTTGCAAGGCTAAATAGAAACCTGGTTAACCATTCATTATATTTTTTCAAAGATCGAGAAGATTGTTTGCTAGATACCCACGTCATGTTCCTGAAAATGAAAAAATTACCACTTTTATAAACAAATTAGATCAAGAGATGAGCTATCATGTTAATCTTCATTGTCCTACCTCTTTTCAAAAATTGATTGAAAATACCATCATTATCAAAAGTGCCTTGGTCCAAAGAGGGATAATAAAACTTGATAAGGACAATCCTAGCTCTCTAAATCACCACAATGAAAAATCTAAGTTTTGGACTCGTAACAAAAACGTGGTGAATGATGGTGTTGTAGATAAAAATCATGTCTTGACTAAGCCATTTTTTCTTAGTGTTCCAAATGCTCCTCACAATAATAACTATAACAATGTCAACTCGGTCACAAATCAAGGAAACAATCCTTCTTCTCCAAGGAATAATGTGAATCAAAACTTTACTCCCAATCAAGGGAATGTTAACAATCAAGGTTACCATGGAAAAAATAACAACAAAAATGCCTTAGGAAATGCCTCAAACACGAATCCACAATGATCTTCATTCTTCTCTAGTAGAAGAACTTTTACTTCACTGGCTCAATCTCTAGAATATGCCTTTAAAGAGTTGATGGCAAAGAACATTATCACCCTACCACCTCAACAAAATTATGAATCCAGTGTGAATCCTTCATCATGGAATGATGTATACTATTGTGATTCTCATCGATTCAAGGGCCATCACACGAATAATTTTCAAGCCTTGAAGAATGTAATCCAAGACTTGATAGAAAATGACACCATTATGGTAGAAGGACACCAAAAATTGAATGAAGACCACCAAACATTTCACAATCCTTTACCCAATTATGAAAAAGGTGAGTCTTCTGCAAAAAGTGTGAATCATATCAATGATGATCATATAATCAATCATATCTACACTAATGACAAGTGGGTCAATTTTATAAAAGTCAAGGAAAAGATGGAATATAGGGAGGTCAATGCAACAACAAGGGCACAAGCTAAAGTTGTCTTAAAGGGTGCTTCTCTGAAATCCACTTGTGCCCCTACCTCAACATTAGTGTGACTTAGTCAATCAACTTTGAAAAACTCCTACTTAGATTTCCATCTTAGAACTCCTGAAGATTTCCCCAGCACATAAGGAAATTCTAGAAAAGTCCCTTGTTGAAACAACTGTATCCACTAATCCAGATGTGGATTGATTTCAATCCATGGTGGGACACTTGTCCTCACCCACATGCCTCTCATTCTCTAAAAAAATATGACGTTTCCATAACTCATCCCCATAATTCATCATTATACTTAGAAGTCATGGTCCACAAGTTTCATGTTAGATGGGTTCTAATAGATGGAGGTGTTGGTCTGAACATATGTACCATGAAGTTGGTTAAGGATTTAGGATTTTTTGAGGACTCCATTGATCCCAGAAGAAAGATTACTATTAAATCCTATGATGACGAGGAAAGAGGATCCAAGGGTTTAATCATGCGACCAAATAGAGTGGGACCTATTATCAAGAATACTTTCTATCAAGTATTACACCATGATCTTGCATACAACATCTTGTTGGGTCATCCTTGGATCCATGAAATGCAAGCTATCTCATCCACATATCATCAATGTCTTAAGTTTCCCTATGATGGACAGGAGATCACAATACCAGCCTGATAATTCAAATACTCAGACTTGTGCCAACATCAAATCTATTCAAGAACTTTGGTTCCTAGCAATCGAGAAGCTCCTGCTAGTACTTCTCCCAAAGTTGATACAAAAATTAGTCAGTTAACCAAAAGCTTTGACAAGCAACTACAGTTCAAGGAAAATGGAGTAGGGAGTACTCTCTCTATCTTGCTAATCTACCTACATCACCTCGGTCACATGGGAAACCTTCTATCACACAAGAACAAATATTTGTAGCTTCAACATCAATGCAACCACCAACAGGGCCAAATACAAAGTTTAATGGACGTTTTATCAAAGAAAAATTCCCCATGGAAGATCCTGAGGATAGAGAAATTCTAAGTTGGCTCTATAAAGATGAAGATGAAACAGTTCTCAATAACAAGTTACCAACTAATAAATATGGTAAGGGGTATTCAATCATGCAAAAGATGGGATATGATGGTAATGGTCCTATCGGAAAGAGAAAAGGAGTAGTTGAGCCTATTGACCCTCCAGGACTAGCTACAAAAGATAAAACATGACTAGGATATGATACTAACTCAATAGAAACAACATCCAAGAAGTCACATGATACTATCCTCGCATTGCAAGAACATTATGATACAAGAGAGCCATGCTTGACAACCATTCAAAATTTTGTGGATAATAACTCTGACATAAACTTTGGTGAATATGAATGGGACACCATCCACAATGATGAGTTCTAGAGGGATGAAAAGATTGATGTGATACACAAGTATACCCCAACTCTAATCGAAGGTGAAGGTTTAGGGACCAAACCACAAGAATCTGAACTACAAGGTGACTATGATTCTAGTGATATTGATTCAGATTTAAATGAACAAGACTATCACGAGAACAGTACCATCATTGATTGGCCTCATACCTCAGATCCTATGGTCAACTCTGTTATGACCATAACCATAACTGATTTCACACAACCTGACGACCTGCTATCTTTGATCCAACCCGATCTCATTGATTGGGATTCATCCAAACCTATTGATATACTTATGTTTCCAAGTGATGAATCTATTATAAAATTCCTTTCCACAGATGATGCAAATGATGTTCCACTAGCGATTTTCAGCATAGAGTCTTTAATTAGGAGAGTGCTAATTCTCCTAGCTACAAAAATAAAAATAAAAAAGAAAGATCTAATGGTGAAAACCAAAATATGGCAGTGTTAGATCGAACAAAAGATAAAATAAAGAGTGTATCAGATGGTGAAAACCTTTTTAAGGAACTAAATGATGGGAAGCTTGACACTCTCCCGAAGGACTACCATGAGAGATCACCTATCTTGATTGAGCCTACAAAATCCATCAATCTTGAAACTTCAGAAAAACCAAGGATTTTACAGTTAGTTGCATCAATGATAGAGAAAGAAGTACCAGAGTTCATAGAATTTCTAAGAGAAAATCAAGTCAACTTTTCTTGGTCTTATGCAGACATACCATGTCTTGATCCTGATCTTATCATGCATCACTTGCTTATCAAACCAAGGGTTAAGCCTATAAAACAAAAACTTAGAAAGATGCACCCCCATGTTGCATTATTGGTTAAGGAAGAACTGAGAAAACACCTTGATGTGGGCTTCATAAGATCAATCGAATATGTAAATGGATCTCCAACATTGTTCCTGTATCCAAGCTAGATAAAAGTGTTAGAGTGTGCACAAATTTTAGAGATCTTAATAAAGCATGTCCTAAGGATGACTTCCCACTTCCAAACATTGAAACTATAGTTGATTTGACAGCTGGCCATGCCATGTATTCATTAATGGATGGTTTTTTCTGGTTACAACCAAATCAAGATTGCACCCGAAGAGCAGGAGAAAATAGATTTCACAAGTCCATGGGGAACATACTTGGTTGGAATGTCATGCCTTTTGATTTAAAGAATGTTGGGGATACTTACCAAAGAGCCATGACTATAATCTTTCATGACATGATGCACACATTCATGGAAGATTATGTAGATGACATATTCAAAAAGTCATACACTAGAGAAGGACATCTAGAAATATTGTCCAAAATATTTGCAAGATTGGAGAAATTCAAAGTTCACCTCAATCCCAAGAAATGAGTTTTTGGGGTCACATCTAGAAAACTCTTAGGATACATAGTATCAAGAAAAAGAATTGAAGTAGATCCTTCCAAAGTACAAGTGATTATGGAAATGCCTCAACCAAGGAATATTAGTTAGTTGAGATCATTATAGGGATGACTTTAGTTTATCTATAGATTCATTGCACAGTTGGCTAATAAGAGTTTACCTTTCACACATCTACTGCATAAGAATGTTCCTTTTAGATGGGATTACAAATGTGAGATGGCCTTTCAACAAATCAAGTAGTACCTAATGAACCCACTAGTTCTAGTATTGCCAAATCTAGACAAACCTCTAATCTTACATATTGTGGCAACCGAGACATCTTTAGGTGCATTATTAGCACAAGAAGACTCTACATGAAAAGGAACATGCAAACTATTATATAAGCTGAACATTAACAAGGCATGAACTCAACTACACTTTCATTGAGAAGGCTTTCCTAGTAGTGGTCTTTGCTTTACAAAAGTTTTGACACTACATGTTAGCTCATACAATCAATATTTTTGCAAAGATTGATCCACTAAAGTATCTATTCAAAGCAAGGCTACATTGACAGGAAGGCTAACAAAATGGGTTATGATCTTAAGTGAGTTTGATATCCATTATGTTGATTAGAAAGAAATCAAAGCACAAGTTATCGCTGATCAACTGGCTGAAGCACCACTACAAGTAGAACATCCCATGCATATTGAATTTCCAGATGCTGATGTCTTCACTGTAGAATCAAAACAACCATGGTAATTATATTTTGATGGCTCTTTCACTCAACATGGATTAGGGGCAGGCATACTCTTTGTCACCCCTCAAGGAAATACCATTCCTTGGTCATATAGGCTAACGTTTCCATGGACTAACAACATAACCAAATTTGAACCCTTAATCACCAGACTAAAGATTGCATCATAATGGAGGATCACTGAACTATAGGTTTATGGTGACTCACAGTTAGGAATTAATCAAATCAATGATAATTATCAGACTAGAGATGACAAATTGTTTCCATACAATAAAATGGTTGATGACTTCAAATAGTACTTCATGGACATAATTGTTATATAGATTCCAAGACATGATAATAAAGTAGCTGACGCCATTGCCACAATTTCCTCATTTTTACAACTACTAGAAACTCGGACTCGCTATGAAATTCTAGTGGAATAATCATTTGCACCTACTTATGACACCCTTGAAAGCCCAATCATTTGCCACTTGGTGGTATCCGATTCACCTTGGTATAGAAAAATTTATTCCTACCTAAAAGATGACATCTTACCACCTGATTTATCCTGTAACCAAAAGAAAATTTTTATGTGCCAATCCTCTCACTGCACTCTTATCTCTGACACCCTTTATCGTCATCCTCTTGATGGTACTTTACTTTGATGTCTTGAATGTGACAAATCTGACAAAGCCTTACAAGAATTTAATGGTGGCATTTGTGGTACTCATTTGAGTGGACTAACCTTATCCAAGAAATTGATTACAATGGATTACTACTGGCTGACTATGGAAAGGGAATCATTCCCTTTTATGAACAAGTGCTCAAAATCTCAAATTCATGGGAATCTCATTCATGCTCCTGCACAAGAACTACAACCGTTCATGCCGACCTAACCATTTTCTCAATGGGGGTTGGATCTAGTTGGTAAGATTCATCCTTCATCACCGAATGGACACAAGTTCATCATCATAGAAATTGAGTATTTTACCAAGTGGATTGAGGCAGTACCTCTCACTAAAGTCACCAAAAAATAGATCTCATCTTTTATACTCAACTATCTCATTTGTCGGTATGTCATTACCACCTCCATCATCACAGATAATGGATGACCATTCAAGAATCAGTATGTTGATGAACTTTGTGAGTGATTTCATATTCAACATAGATATTCAGCACCTTACTATCCACAAGGGAATGGCCAAGCAGAGGGCTCAAATAAAAAAAATATTGAAATTTTTGAAGAAGACTATGAATGATGCAGGGAAAGATTGGCATATTCAACTCAATCCCACATTATGGGCCTGTAGAACTAACATCAGAACGCTAACAGGAGCCACACCATTTTCTCTTGTCTATGGAGAAGAGGCTATACTTCCTCTAGAAGTTGAGATTCCCTCACTTAGAGTATCACTGAAAGGTCTCATAATAGATGATGAATATAGAGTTTCTCGACTGCAAGAGCTAGAACTCCTTGATGAAAAGAGACAACAAGCAGCTGATCATTTGAAAGTATATCAAAAAATGATGTCTCACAACTATAATCACATAGTCAAGCCACGTACCTTTTAGGTTGGTGATCTTGTTATGAAATAGAAACCATGCAATCAGTAAGACAGAGAGAAGAAAGGAATGTTTCAACCAAATTGGATAGATCTGTATGTGGTAATAGAAGTATACAGTTAAGGATCATACAACCTATCAATGCTAGAAGGGGAACTATTTGACGAACCCATTAACAACATGCACCTAAAGAAGTATTATGTCTAAAGCATTCCTCAAAAACATTAGAAAAATTCCTTGAAAAAAATATCAAAAACAATAGAAAAAGTCCTAAAAAAAATACAAAAACATCAGAAAAAGTCCTGTAAAAATACAAAAATATCATAAAAAGTCCTTAAAAAAATAAAAAACAATAGAAAACGTCCTAAAAAAAATACAAAAGCATAAAAAAGTCCTAAAAAATAAAAAACAACAGAAAAAGTCCTAAAAAAACCAAAAACATTAGAAAAAGTCCTGCAAAAGTACAAAACATCAAAAATCTTGAAAAAGTATCAAAAGCAGCAAGTCCTGAAAAAAATACAAAACATCAGAAAAAGCTCTAAAGAAATCACAAAAATAGCAAAAAATGTCCTGAAAAAATGGTTACCTTGGTGAAAACCTAGCAGACAGACATCTTGGTAGCAACAAAAAAAAAAAAGAATAAAAAAAATCGTCATAGGGTGAAAACCTAGCAACAGGTAGTCTATTGACAAGAAAAATGTAATAAAAACAAATAGTTAAAATTTTGCAAACAGACGCTATTTGTAGCTCTCCATCTATTAGTTCATGTTTTGCACTTGGCTTCTCAACATTCATTTCATGCATATTTCCATCATCTTAGGGCCATACAAACATCATGCTACCATCATTTTCCTAGAGTGATAACGTCTTACCTTGGCTTGATTATTGTGCATTTTCATTTCAGCAAGATATGTTAATACTTGGGGCAAACACTGACATACTCAGGGTAACTAACTTTCAGGTTTTACAAAAATAGCTAGAAAGTGACATAAAATCCAATCATGTAAACAAACAATCAAATCACATGAACAACTATCCAATCATCAATCCGTATCACAACATTTTTCAGTAGGTACCATATCATGATTCATATCTGGATGATCTAACATCTGAATAATGTTTTCCATAGAAGTACTAAATTTTGGACAATAGTTGTTTAATTTTTGATATCATCTCTCTCTAGCACACTCAATGATGTACTGAACTAGAGTGGCGAGGAAAAAGGATGATTTTTCTTTGTCTTCTGTCTTGAGGTTAACTATCCATTTGCTCCAAATATGTCATGAGACATGATTTCCAAAGTTTATCACTGATGACAGTTCCAAATTTGCATCAAAAGGTGGTTAGTCTTTGTCTATTTATGCAAGAAATGCTTAGGTCATCTCGGTTCAATTATACCTCGATTCTTGTGTTTACTTGTTGTATCAAAAATCATGAAAGTTGTACTCAGGTCATCATTGGTGCTAATTTACCCTTTGATGCTTGTACATACTTCCAAAATTTTAAAACACTCTATGATGATTCAAGAAAGCTAACAAAAGGCTCAACAAACAGTTGATTTCATTTAGTTGCATTTCATCTTGCTCATTGTATATATCTACATACTGGATTTGCATCAGAGTTTTGAAAGGCTAACAAAAACATCAATGACTACCATATTTCTTTGGACTATTTGTGGAGGACATTTGGACATTTGTTTTCTCATCACCTTTCATTTTCATATTATCATTTCATTATCATTATCATTTCATATCATTCATTTATCCATTCTGTATTTTCATATCACCTTCATTATCATATTATCTATCATCTTCATATCATTAACATCTCACTTATCAATTTCATGTTCATTTCATTTTTATTTTGTGCATTTTCATCCCATTTATCACTTTATTTAATTTCACTTATCACTTATCATTTCATTAGTGTTCATTTAATTTCATTTCACTTATCACTTATCATTTCATTATCGTTCATTTCATTATCATTTCATTTCATTTTATCATTTCATTTCATCATCATTACAAATCATTACATTTCATCACATATCATTTATCATCTTATCATACATCTCATTATTATTAATCACTTCACTTCATATCATTATTCATATCATTTATCATTTGTCACATTACATTCATATCATATCTTTAATCATCCTATCATTTTTCATATCAATTCATATTACAAATTCATGATGCATATCATAAACCAAACATTCATTTTCCATCATATTATCGTTAATTACTTGCATTTGAAAATCCAAAAACAAAGATTCCATACATACAATTTCATATCATTTTCCAAACAAAATTTTTCATAAAACATATCAAATATCCCATGGAATATTTTCATAATCACATCATAAGTCATCCATTTGCATGACAGGCATCATCAATAATTTTTCATCATCATCATAAACACATCATATCAAATCATCCTGCATATCATTTTAGTCATCAAATTCTTCAAATGCATATCAAAATCCATAACATATAGAAATAAATGCATATCACATAATCATCTCACAAATTCACATCACATCATCAAAAATCATCACCGCTGCATATCATCACTCATAAAAAATAATACAAATGTCTAATGTCCAATGAAGCTAAAAGTTCCAAAGAGAGATACATAAGATATGACCAAAATAATGTGCATGCTCCAAAAATAATATACATTGAGATTTGTGAATGAATCAATAATGATACATAAAAAATATCACATGAGTCTCATAACTCTAACTACTAGAGCCCCCTGATGGAGTTGGCCTCTATGGTGGAAGTCCACTGCATCCTGCACTTCCTGCCCCAAGATCTTTGTGTGGTCCTGACACACCTTGACTATGAAAAGGTCAATAAAAATATCTCTATCTATCAATGACTCACATCATGCAATCACAATCCATATCTATTTATCAAGTGACCCATATTAGTGACCCATATCAAGTGACCCATATCAGTGAACCATATCAAGTGACCCATATCAAGTGACCCATATTAGTGACCCATATCAAGTGACCCATATCAGTGACCCATAATAGTGACCCATATCAGTGAGCCATATCAAGTGACCCATATCAAGTTCTCTATCTAAGTGACTCATATCATGAAGTCAATGCTAAATTGCTCTATCTGAATATCAAATCAAGCTACTCTGTCATCATTTTACTATTTGTTTTCTTTTTTAGGAAAGAAAATTTATCAACAATCAAATTTTTACTTTAGTCACGAATGCAAATATGTTTGAATCACATTATCTACTATTTGGTTTGTATCACAGAAAACAAATTTATCAAAAGTCATATCAAGCATATACTCTTTGTTTTCTAAAAGAAAAGTTATCAGACAGTCCATCAATCATTCTATTTTTTGTTTTTCATTTAAGAGAAACAAATTTATCAGCTATGTACTCTTTATTTTTCTATTTTTGGGAAGCAAATTTATCAATTAATCATCATCATTTCATCACTTCCATCAAAAAGGGCATCATTTCAATAGGGGCATCTTTATACATCAATTATCTCAAGCTAAATCACCTCATCCCTCTCATCATTTGAATTTCATCATCAACTCAACAATTTTTTCTCATCATCAGTGATTTACCTCCTGAGGGGGCATCATCAATATCATCACAAAAAACATATTAGGTTCAAATCAGGGGCATATCAGTCACATTTTTTCGATTAGGGAAAAATTTTAAGAGCAGGAATATTTTCTTTGAAGCAATGTGTTTCACACATCACTTCAAAGAGGAGAAAAATGTATATGCCTAAAAATGGTCATGGTTAATCAAGCTTGTTAATTAATTAAATATAAATTATTTAATTAATCTACTAAAGTCATCTCCATATAAATAAATTTAATTAAATTTATTTATATTGTTCACTTTTATAATTCTTCTACCTTAATTAAATAAATAACTTTATTTAATTATTACCATCTTCCATATTCCTCTTAATTAAATTAAATAAATTTTATAATTTATTTATATTAATTATCATGTTATTCTAAATTTGAATATTTGAATTCAAATAATGGAATATTCCTCCAAACACCCTCTTCATCTCATAGTTGAATTAAATATTATAAATATTTAATTTAATACCTTTTCTCATCTCCACACATAATTAAATATTTTACATATTTAATTACCTTCCATTTTCATCTCTCACACATAATTAAATTTTCTAAAATATTTAATTATAGAAACTTTCCTCACTCTTCACGTGATTAAATATTCTAAAATATTTAATTAGAAACTTTCCTCACTCTTAGCATAATTAAATATTATAAAATATTTAATTAGAAACTTTCCTCGCTCTTCGCACAATTAAATATTCTAAAATATTGGATTCGAAACTTTCCTCACTCTTCGCACAATTAAATATTCTAAAATATTTAATTAGAAACTTTCCTCACTCTTCGCATAATTAAATATTCTAAAATATTTAATTAGAAACTTTCACCACTCTTCACATAATTAAATATTCTAAAATATTCAATTAGAAACTTTCTTCACTTCATATTTTATTAAGTATTTTATATATTTAATTAAACACTTTTCTATCATCTTCTCACACATAATTAGATATTAAATATTTAATTATTGAAACTTCTAAATTCACCATCACATGTAATTAAATAAATTTATTTATTTAATTATGAGACTTATCTCCTACTCATTTCTCAAATAGAAACTTTCCCTTAGATCTGAAAGAGAAAATTTGTGTAGAAGGAAACATTCCATTTCTCTCTCACCTTTCAAAAATATTTCACCATTCATCTTGACAAGCTTGATCTCAACCGTTTATTACATCAACCAATTAGAGTCTTTTGAAAACTCTATAAATACCTCTGTGAATCCAAGCATTTTTTACACTTGCATATACTTACATTCATGTGCACACATTATTATCTAGCATTAATCTGTTTTAGCAATCATCATACTTTAGCTATCAATTTTAGCCTTGTTAATTGCATCTTAGCATAAGCATGCATTTATTTCAAATCTCGTTCTCTAGGAGATCATTTTCTTGAGCCTAGCATTTAATCTGAGAGCAAGCTAGATTCAGGGAAACACTAGAGATAGAGGACAATAGGACGCTTTCGAAGGAGCTATGATTTTAAGAGTTTGTTTTACTTTTAAATTAGTTTTCTTTGATCTAATAATTTATTGGTGTGTTTAATTTGTTAAAATATTTTACACTTAAAATTGATCACACATTATTTACTTATAATTGGATCCTTCATTGATATTTTTTGGATGACCTCTTTTAATAGATTTCCTTTGTTTTGTGTATAATGAACGAAGATATGAGGATACACATGCACACAGAGCCATGCCCAAAAGAGAACAATTTTTAAATTATCAAGGACTCATATTCGAAACTGCATCAGGCATAGGGTTGTGATCAAAATGATGTACTCTTATGATTTATGGAACCATTCTGTGGTGAAGATTTCAATATGCTTGGAAGGAGTGATTAAGTGATTGAGATTAACTCATTTGTGGGTGTGTTCCTAGATTGTGCATTATTAAAGGGGATCTCACATGAGGAACTCTTCAAGAGGATGAAGCTATAATAAAGAGAGTTCTTTCAGACAAGATGTATCAGGAGTTGTGTCTAAAAGGGGAATACTTCAAATCAAATATGCTTGAGCAATGGATAGTTTTCTAGAGGAGGACTAACCAACCTATGAATTCATGCCAAAGGAAGACCAACTTGCATGGGGATGTAAACTTGGGAAGTTAGTGAAAAAAATTGAAAGGGTGACCTTTAAAAGGAGCGAAGGGGAGCTATTTTATTCTCCACCAAATGATGATGATGATGGTGAGGAGCTGCCAACTAGGATTGGGCATGACATATCTACTTCTCAGTGACACAAATTTGCAACAAGATTCACCTGACTGAATGAAGAAATGTTGTAAATATATAAGACAAGGAAACTTTTAATATTTTTCAGCTACAACAAAGAAGGTAGGTAAAAGACAAAACAACTATAGTAGGTAAAAGATGAAATATTCTACAAGACAAAATAGAGAAGAAGACAAAAAAATCTATTTTAAATTGTGAAATATTGGGGGTAGGTGAAACCCTAAGCTGTAACAAATATGGGCCACACATTGTAATTAAATTCTGGCCATTCATTTCACTTTTGGAAAACTATAAATAGGGGCTTGCTCCTCATTTGTAAGGTGGTGAATTGCTGTAAGAGGAATTTTGCAACAATAGAAGGAATAATTGCATTATTTTTGGTGTTTTCTTCGAGCTTGCTCATTTTGCATGCATGATTCAACCTCCATGTTAGTTTTAGTTTGTTAGTTTCTTGAATGTCTTTAATGGTGGTTGATGTTATGGTATTGAATGCACTTCCAACTCATGCTTTTTGTGGTTCATTGATGATAAATAAATTTTAAAAGCTAGTTTGAGCTAGTTCTTATGCTACACTTTAGTTCAATTGTATGTTCATGAGGTGAATGAACAATCTAAAAATCTATAGACCTTAGAAGATTGCACTATTTTTATGTAGTTGTAGGTTTCTCTTGGTCAAGCAAAGCTTAGTTTTATGGGAGTCTATCTACTGTATCACCCTCCATTGTTATTGTTCATTCATAGAATATAATTAGAATAGCTGTTAACCCTTTCCTCTTTCGCTATTTATTTTAGTCCTTTGTTAGTGTAGGATGAACTAAGCATCACAACAATGCAAAATTTGGTGAACACAAAGAGTTTTAGACTGCTGTCATGAAATTGTAGCTACTATTCATTCATTTCTAGAACTTAGAAACTCCATTTGTAGACCAAACTTCCCATTCTTGTAAACCATTAAGGCCTACTTGTGATTACTAGTAAATCAAATTAACCATTGAACTATTCCAAGCATTGTCATGACCTGACACCTGAGAGACCTTGGGGTGATTGTCTAAAACTTAGTTGCATATTTTCACCTTTCAAGAGAGACATTACAATTGTGCTTTGTCTGTGTTGAGAAGTGCAAAAGAAAACCCATCAACATAATTCTTCTTTTCCCTATACAAATTATGATTCCCATGACATCCCTACAAAAAAGAGAATTAATTGAGCTTAGGCAGGAAGTAGAACAATTGTTAGCTCAAGTAAAGAAAAAAGAAGCATTGTTCAAGAGTTGTTACAATTGAGTGCCCAACCTACTTCAAATGAATCACAATATATACTGGTCTCTAATCAGGTTAGATATGTGAATACAAGTGGTCCTATGACCCCACAAGTGCCCGATAATGCAATTGGAAATCTTGGAAATAGAAGTAATGCTCACAATACACAACAAAAAAATCTAGACCGCAAGCCTCAAATCCAATAAATGCTTATCCTATCCCTCCTGGTAAAATATTAGTGAGCTATGTATATTAGGGATACCAATATCAAGCTTTTGATTAAAATGTACAAAGAAAAGTCAACCCTCTTGAAAACTTATCAATCAAAAACTATAGCAAAGTGTACATTAGGAGTAGTTATACTATTAGAGGAGGTTATTTGGTCTTGAAATATACAAACCATTTAATTTGAAAAAAATTTAGGGTTACCCACATCCAGTCCCTTTGAATGTAACAAATTGTTTGTCAAAATTTAATGGATATAAATAAGAATTAGTAAGCATGCACTTACATCAATTCATTAATTTAGTGGTGAATTGTCAAATTAGTGAAGAGGATGTTATCATGAAACTTTTTGTGCGAACATTATAAAATGATGCTAAATATTGGTTTTCCTGCTTGCCTATGCATGACATAACTTCATGGAATGAACTTGAAAGTAAATTCATGCATCAATTTTAGGAGAAAAATGATGAGTATTTACATATTCAAGAAAGAAGTTAAGGTTCCATCATAAAATCAAAATATTGCATATTCCCCTTAGATCATTTTTTTTTCCTAAGGAGACATGAAGGAGAATCTATACTTTATTGTTTCAAAAGAATGATGAATATCTATATGCAAATATGGGTATATGCAAGATCATGGGGGTCCAAAAAGTGGTGATGTGAAAAAAAAACATTTTTAACATGTCCAAAAATGCAAAATTCATGCCTTTGATTTTTTGCAGGCCTGAGTACAATATCCATTTTGGTTTGGTAATATTAAACCAAAATGGATATCCATTACGAGGGGATATCCGTTACAAATTGGATATCTATTAGAAAATGAATATCTGATATGAAACATATATCTATTTCGTTTAAGGCAGAATTTATAATTGTTTCGGGTACAACCTGAACAAGTATTATATTCTATATAACAGATATCCATTATTTGTGTTATAATTAAAAAAAACCCCTGGAGGTCATATTATATATGTAGTATTATCTATTATAATAGAATACATATATTATATTATCATATAATATTATATTATATTGATATTATATTATATTATATTATATTATATTATATTATATATTATAATATTATATATATTATATTATAATATAATATATGTATTCTATTATAATATATAATATTTAAAAATAATAGGCGTAGTTAAATATTCTCATGCTTGGACTCAGCCATTTTATTAAAAAGTATGTAAATAAAAAATGGATATTCGTTATTTGTGCTATTTAAAAATCTATAAATAAGGAAACAAATATCCATTTCCTATATTATATATAGACCAGAAAAATCCCGGGAGCTATATTTTTACTAGGGCGTGCGTGTGGGTTTTAGGAGAGTGACTCAAATATCCATTTAGGGGAGATTAAATTACCAAAAAAAAACCAAATTTGTAAGGTATGCTTGATTTTTTAAGTTTAATACAATTTATATTCATTTTCTCTTTTTTTTTGAATTTTAGTCAAAAATAGGGTATATTTGATAGAATTTTTATTAGATTAAAACCATTGTTAATTTAAAAAAATTTAATCAATTAATAGGTTAAAAATGGATCAAAATTAAAATCCTAACCTTGTACAAAATGAAAACCCTCCTGCACAAAATGAAAACACTAATTCTGCAGAAAATGTATACCCTCCAAATCCTCCACTGCAACCATTGTTTTCAAATGAAAAAGTGCCAACAATACACGAGTCTATTCATAGGAATTGAGATCAATTAAGAAAGTATTTCAAATCTATGAAACACTCGATGAACTATTAGATGAGGTGAAGGATGAAATCTATGCAACAAAGACAATTTTATGCTGATGGGTTATCGTATGATGAGGTGAAGGATCTTGATATTGAAAAAGTCCAATTAGCCTAGTTATTCATAGATCAAAGAACTGCATAGCCTGTTAATGTGTCAAAACCAAAATTTTCAATTAAATAGTGCACCCATAGAGGAATATTAGATAATTTTTGGAGACATTGGTGGATGGATTTTGATAAACCACCCAACAACAACATTGATATCCCTTAGTATTTTCTTTGAAAATTATATAATGAGTTTGTGCTAGGGAAACATGTCAATTACTTTGACATGTGAGATTTCTAGGGTGTTGGTAGAGGGATGCCATAGGATAGACCTAGGGCATGCTGAGTCACCACAGTTCATCCTCCTCCACCTATTGCTACTTCAACTCCACTACCTTACCATGAGATTGCTATAGATGTAGGGACTATGTGAATTTATGCATTGCATTCATTGAGTGATCATTTGGTGAGGCAGAGCCATCATGTTGCACAACCATTTGATGGTCCATCCCATCAGGGTGGTTCTGTACCTAATACATTCCAAAATGATGGTGGTACACCTTCTACAATAGCTCCCACTAGTATACTATCCTCTTTGGGAGATATTTGTGTGCCCCATCATTGCATGATGTGCAACAATTTATGTTTCGGTCCTCTTTGATGGTCCACTGAGGCTCCCATAGACACATCTGACTTTGAGGTTCATGATATGTTAGATGTAGGAGTTGATAGAGCATGAAGTGGAGCATTTTTAGGAGAGACATCAACTTCCAGGGATGATATGGGAACACCGGTAATTCTTAAAGCAATTTCATAGTGTGTTTTATCTAAATTATTTCATATTTTATGAAGGATATTTGTACTAATATATGTTTATGTGCTAGAATCTTTAATAGTTGTTGGCAAAGGAGTAATTTTCAGAAGTGCAATAGGCTACACATACTACCATTTCATTTACTTTAGACAATTAGTACATGACAAATAATTTAAATTGTTATTCTAGATGTTAATCTTTGAAATGTAATATGTTTAAATAAATGTAGTACATATATTGATAGTCTAATGTAATCTTGTCTTTTTTATGTAGCAACCTGGTTGATTTTGATGGTCCAACACTAGATTAGGATATGATATATATTGGCATGTACTTAGGGTTTGATAGATCTTGAGATTGCATAGATGCCACAATTTGTAAAACTTGTTCTAACTAGGCATATTCCAAATTTGTATATGTACAAACACAATTATTCTATAGTTTGATATATAAGAATTGATATTCGATCTAATTTGTTTCTCATGTGCATTTCTTTCTACTTTGAATTTTCAAGATGGAATGTATAATTATGTTAGAATTGTTTAAAGTTGTGATTGATAATGTATGTTATAGATTAACGAAATAACATTTTAATAGAACTTATGAATTCCAATTGGTAATCCATCTATTTCTTTGAGGATATTTTTCATACAATGAATTTCCTTTTGTATTGTACTAGATTTTTCATACATGTCTACCAATACATTTTTATCAAACACTCATTTTGAGAATACCCATGATTTCAAGCTTTGTTGAAAGAATTTATATTTGAAATTATTTTGTTTTTAAACTCATGTAATGAAGTGTGCAGCTGATTTTTATTTCAAAAGAAGTTAACAAAAATGAAAATTGGATTCAAATTAATGAAATTAATTTCATGTTATATTTTTCATTAAAAAGTAATATAATCATCTGGATAAAAATCAATGTCACTTAATGTTCATTGAAGCATAATAACATGTAAAAGGTATCAAATCATCTTGAGTAAGAATCAATATCTTCACGAAATCAACTCAAACCCACAAAACAAAAGGTTGTGAAAGACACCCATTACCCATCTGGTTAACATATCTCAAAACCTAATATGCTTTTTTTGGAACAACCCAAATGAAATTTAACTATTACATCGAACATGGCTCTAATTAGCCCAAATTTGCAAAATGACTTATGTTTAAAATTCCTGCCCTTCCAAGATTCCTTTGGATAGTATCTCACCAGGCTATAAACATCCAAATTCCACAAATATCATCCTTTTAAATGCCATCTAAGTCACTCAATCATGTAACCCTCATTTTTCCTAGATTATAAGGGGGTTAATTGAAAGTATGCATTTCCACACTTATCTCACTCAAATAACACCTCAAACATATTTATAGAAGTCTGAATATGCTTAATACACCTTTATAATTTTTTTCCCCAATAACTTTCAATCACTACCACCCTTAAACCTCCCAATTTCACTCAAAAACCACACTTTTTGCATCTAGGGTATCATACCCAAACCTCGATTGACATCCCCTGCTCTCCCAAACCCTTCTAACATCTAATTCCTACCTAATTGGGCCATGAAAAACAAATTTCAACTATTTTCCAAATAACTACAACAAGATGACTCTTGAACTTCCATCATTTGACAATAAGTTGCAATTTTGACAAGCACTATAAAGTTGCAAAGTGGTGCAACTTTCATTCTACAACTCGTAGGACCAAATATACTATTCTAACATGTTTGGGTGGGTATTATTACACTATGGATAGTCCTCTTTTACACCCAAATACGTCGAATCACCCTCAGATACATTGGACCAATGATTTCCCTTAAGATTCCAAAGTGCTAAAAGACAACAATCTTTGAAGGGATATTTCTTTGAAATCATGATGCCTACAAAATTTATGTTAGAGGCTATGGGATCATGTTGGGACCCTCTATAATAATTTGTCTCAAATTTTTCTATCTTGGAGGCATTTTCCCATGGTGACCAATTTTTAGTTGAGGAAAAAGTTGTCAAATGCAAGTAGTGTAAAGTTGCAAAGTGGTGCAACTTTTGTTTTGCAACTCCTATGACCAAACAGACTATTCCATCAAGTATAGATGGGTACGTTTACACTATATATGGTCCTCTTTTTCACCCAAATACTCTGAATCTCTTCGAGCTACATTGGACCGACAATTTCCCTTAAGAGTCCAAAGTGCTAAAAGGCATCAATCTTTGAAGGGATATTTATTAGAAAATGTGACACCTATAGACTCTCCATCTGATGCTATGGGATCATGTTGAGACCCTCTACAATAAACTCTCTTAGAGTTTGTTTTCTAGGAGATGTTTTACCATGGTGACTAGTTTTCAGTTGAGGAGAAAGTTGTCAGATGCAAGTAGTGTAAAGTTGCAAAGTGGTGCAACTTTCATTCTGCAACTATAGGAATAAAAAAACTATTCCAACACATCCAAATGGGTATGTTTACACTAGGGATGGTCCTCTTTTGTACCCAAATACTTTGCATCTCTCCAAGATACATTGGACCGATGATTTCCCTTAAGAGTCCAAAGTGCTAAAAGACAACAATCTTTGAAGGGCTATTTCTCAGAAGCTGTGATGCCTACAAAATCTCTTTCTAAGGCTATGGGATCATGTTGGGTCTCTCTACAATAAGCTCTCTCATATTTTTCTATCTCAGAGGTGTTTTCCCGTAGTGACTAGTTTTCACTTGAGGAAAAAGTTGTCAGATGCAAGAAGTGTAAAGTAGCAAAGTGGTACAAATTTCGTTCTACAACTCATAGGACCAAATAGAATGTTCCAACACATATACATGGGTATGTTTATGTTAGGGATCATCCTCTTTTGCACCCAAATTCTCTTAATCACTCCAAGCTACATTGGACGACGATTTCCCTTAAGAGTCCAAAGTGCTAAAAGACAACAATCTTTGAAGAGCTATATCTAAGAAACTATGGCACCTACATAATCTATGTCTAACACTATTATATTGTGTTTGGGCGCTCTATAATAACCTCTCTTAGATTTTTCTATCTCAAAGGCCCTCTATAGTGACCAATTTTTAGTTGAGGAAAAAGTTATTAGATGCAAGCAGTGTAAAGTTGTAAAGTGGTGCAAATTTCGTTCCACAACTCATAGGAAAAAATTGACTATTTCAACATGCTTTGATGGGTACATTTACACTAGGGATGGTCCTCTTTTTCACACAAATACTTTGAGCTACATCAGATCGATGATTTTCCTTAAGAGTCCAAAGTGCTAAAAGACAACAATCTTTCCAGAGCTATTTCTTGGAAACTGCAATGCCTATAGACTCTTCATCTGAGGCTATGGGATCGTGTTGGGACCCTCTATTGTAATCTCTCTCAGATTTTTCTATCTCAAAGGCATTTTCTGATGGTGACTAGTTTTTAGCTCAAGAAAAAGTTGTCAGATGCAAGCAGTGTAAAATTGCAAAGTGGTGCAACTTTCTTTCGGAAACTTGTAGGACCAAATAGATTGTTCCAACCTATCTAGATGGGTATGTTTACAATAGGGATGGTCATATTTTTCACCCAAATATGCCGAATCACTCCGAGCTACATTGGAATGACAATTTTCCTTAAGAGTCCAAAGTGGTAAAAGACAACAATCTTTAAAGGGCTATTTCATGAAAATCATGATGCCTACAGACTCTCCATTTGAGGCTATGGGATTGTGTTGAGACCCTCTACAATAAACCACCTCAAAAATTTCTATCTCAGAGGCATTTTTCAGCTATGAAAAGTTTTTAGTTGAGGAAATACTTGTCAGATGCAAGCAGTGTAAAGTCAAAAAGTGGTGCAACTTTCATTTTACAACTCATAGGACCAAAAATACCATTCCAACATGTCCAAATGGGTAGGTTTATGCTAGGGATAGTTCACTTTTGTACCCAAATATGCTGAATCATTCCGTGCTACATTGGACTGACGATTCCCCTTAAGAGTCCAAAGTGCAAAAAGGAAATAATCTTTGAATCTCTAGTTATTAGAAACCATGATGCCTAAAAAGTCTCTATCTAAGGCTATGGGATCATGTTGGGATCCTCTACAATAAACTCTCTTCTTTTTTGCTATCTTTGATGTGTTTTCCCACAGTGATGAGTTTTCAGTTGATGGAAAAAGGGTCAGATGGATGCGATGTAAAGGTGCAAAGGGGTTTAGGGTTTGTTTTGTTCCTTTTTAGTAAGTCAAAAAAGTGATTCATTTACTCAAATACACTTAAGTCATGAACTACACACATGAATACAAAGTATACACATAAGTTGTAAAATATACAATTGAATAGACATGAAGTGTACACAATATACATGATATTATCATTCAATAATTGATATCAAATATAGGATTTACAAAATTCCATGTAGGCATACAAAAAATGACCCTAATACATAGTGATTTCCCAGTAGGGGAAGGAAATAGAGCTCACATTGCCTTCATGTTCGAAACACTCTTCCACAAGAGTAGCATGTTGACATTCTGGAGTGAACCACCTATTCAAACAATTAAAGTAACAGTCAAACTACATACAATAGAAAAGATTCTTAGAATTTAACAAATCTATAATATTCTAAATGACCTAATTGATGATGAAATGGTAATGAAAACTATAAAATATGTTTAGAATAACCAATCTATATTATTCTAATCTCTCACATACCTCTCCCAGAGAATCCAAGTTGGATATTGTTGCAACAAGTCCATGATCTATCATGGTAGGAACATCACAATAAACTTCAAATGAGAAATCTATATTGTCACAATAGAAAAGATGCTTAGACTAAAAAATCTATATTATTCTAAAAAACATGAATGATGATGAATTGGTAATGGAAACTATAAAAGATGCTTAGAATAACCAATATATATTATTCTAACCAACCTAAATAATGTCCCTTACTAAATAAATAATGTCAAAATGTGATGAATAATATCATACTTGTCCCATACAAAAAATGATCTACTACTGAAGTGTCCCTATAGGGTCATCTCTTACCTTCAGAGTTTCTAGTAATGCTTCACGATCAACACTACTAATTTTCCATATTTTTTTATACAAAATTCCAAAACTAGGGCAATGAACATGTTCTCTTTTTTCTATGGATAAAAGATGTAATTGTATATGGAAAATGTTCAAATGCTAAAATAGAAAGCTTTGTGGAAAAGTATATTTCATGTGACTCATGACTACTTGATATGAATCTTGGAAAAATACAAACACATCATCATACAAAGACTTGCAAGAAAGACAAAAAAAATATTACAAATTTAGTATCCCTCTGCCTCCGATGAGGAGAACAATAGTTTCAGAACCATTTATGATTCCTAATGATACAATCAAGGAGAAAACAAAGAGTTTTTTTAAGCAACTAGAAATAAACATTTCAGAAAGGATTTTTCATTTCAAAGCTTCTTGCATGAATTGGAAATGGATGAAAATGACTACATGTGGATACAAAAAAAATAACCCTTCTACTTTTTCTTATTTTGTCCCTCCTTGTGCTTAATTGGCTTGATTTTTCCTTGATTTATTGTAGCAATGTGGCCCACACATTCACTTTAGGTCTTGAATTATTTGAATTATTAAGAATTTATGCATGTCTTGTAAAGGTGTTGGAAGGTGTTGTAACACATCTTCATACTTTTCTAGACTCTTCTTATTATAATTCATCTAAATATTCCATTTTTATCACTTAACAAGTCTTATTTCAAAGTTTTTTAATGTTTTGTAACAAACTTTCATGCTTTTCTAGACTTTTCATCACTAATTACACCTTTTCTATGTCTTATTTGGCCCCTTTATGCACTTGCAGGCCTTAGTTAAGTGTATTTTTGAATGTAAAGCCAATAAAAATCATTATATGTAACTTAATTCCTAACACCCACTTACTTGCCTTGAGTGGGACCCATTCACCATGGGTGGCGAATGAGTCCCTCTTGGCTCAAAATTCAAAATAATTTCAAATTATTGGCAAGTTTTTATTCATTAAGACCTAAGGTAAACTTGTGATGTTTTTTTAGGAAATTAGGGCATAAGTGTGTATAAATATATGTTTTTCTATTCATTTTAACCCCTATTCATTCTAGCATTCAATCCATCGTAGCATTCAAGAATTCTAGCATTTTTTATCATTTAATCAAGCAATTATCAAGCATCTTGGAACAACCATTGACATATCTTCAGACATTAACATCAAGGATTGGGCGAGTTTATGAAATTTTCATGTTATTTTTTCATCATTCTCTTTCTATTTCATTTTATTATCAAGGGTTTAATGACTAAACTAGGGTTTTACCAAGCAAACCTCTATACTCTATCACTTAACCATTCCCCCCTTCTTTGCATGTATGTTTGTAGGTCTTATAGGAAGATTTTTCAAAGAAAAGGTGTTGAAAAGTGGTATAAAATTCATCAAACCTATGCAAGTCAACAAAGACATAGTTAAAGCTTGGAGACATCATTCAACCCATTTTCTGTAGATTCAGATCTATCAACCCGACAAGCAAACAAGTACAAATTAGGACCCACAAAGTTGACTTTAGAATTGGTAGATTTTTGTAGGTGGACTATTTCACCATATGTGGAAAATCAGTCCCATTTCCAAGTCAGAAAAAAAAAATTCTCGAATTTTTAGTTCCTAACACCTCGAAACTTGTTTCAACCACTTCACTAGAAGTAAGACTAACTTGCCATCTATGGTGAATGAGTCCCAGTGGTCATCAAAAATAATTTTTACAACACTTTATAACCTCATATCATTAGAATTCTACCTCCAGGTGCACTCCATTCAATCTCATTAAGTTATGTTTCAATTTGTTTATGTTCTTAGTTCATTTCTGCATATCACAGTGTGTTTTCAAATACCTCATATTTCTTAGTTTTGCATTCGTAGTCAATGGTTTATTTTAGTTTTCTAAAATTATTTTATCTCATTTAAGCATATTACATTCATATTACCTCAATCTTGAGTGTGAACATAGCCATTTTTGGCCCTATTCCTTTCCTTTTAGGTGAAAAACCCTCAAAGTGGAAGTAGACATTAGGGTTCCAAAACTTGTGTTTAAATTTTGTTGAACATAAATTTAGATCATTTTTTCTTCTGATTTCAAGTGCATTTTCATCCTAGGGTTATCTTGCATCACCATTGCATTAGGTTTCTCCTTGTTTTGCATCCTAGGGTTTTCAAAACTGCATTAATGAATATCTCATATAGATTTCAGTTTTGCACTACAAATCATTAACAATATTGAATTTTTTTTTGCATCCTTGCTTGGAATTTGAAAATCATAGAAATCATCTTAAATTTTCTAAAAAATCACAAAAAAAATTCACCCCTGGATTGATTCGCTACCTTGGGCGAATTAGTCCAGTTGCACCTTTTACACAAAAATTTATATTATTTTCACAACATTTTCTATTATTCTATTTTTTGTTCCTACATCTCTATCATTATTTCCAAACTTACTGTATTATTCAACTTATTTCATTAGTTTACTTTCATTCATTTGCATCATGGCCTTTTGCTTTAAAATTTTTGGATGTCTTTGAAATCCTTAGTTGACACGTCAAACTATGCCTTTGGCTATGATCCTAATTACCTTGAGCTTCCTCATGATCCTTTAACTCCTTAAGACTATCTTCCTGGTGATGTTGAAGTCATTAGAGAAGATGATGCTAGTATGAATAAGTTCTTAAATGAATTCGTTGACAAACTTGAACCCAATGCTGACTTTTATCCATCCATGAAGTCACATGACCTTCCTAGAGTATCCCCTCCTGATATGTTTGGATACTTACATCCTAAAATAAATGAAGGACCTAAATTACCTCTTACAGGTGGACCTAGTTCTTCTACACAACCCACTCCTCAACCATTCTATTATAACAAAGTCACTCGTACTACTATTAGTTTTGAGGAAACCTATGGTAAAGGTTTTACTATTTTGAAAAACCAAGGGTGTGATATAGTAACTGGACATGAGATGCATCAAATTTTTGAAAAAGTAAAAACTGAAGAAACTACAAGGGGGTAGGCTATTAGGATCCCCCTAATGACTGTAAGCCTTCTAGAGAATGTTCAAAGCTTCATCATGATGGCATGGTGATATTTGATTCCCCCCTTGACTTAAACATCCTTCTTCCTTGTGAACAACCTTTTCCTAATAAAAATAATCAAGATACAAAGATCCCCATGGGTCCTCTTCCTCCTTCCATTCATGAACATGGAGAATATAGTAAATGCAAATGACCCTTCAAATTGAAAAAACTAAAGTTTCCTCTCCATCCATCACCTGAATGTGAAAGGAAATTGAAAATTGTTTTAAACAGAGGTCTCAGACTATTACCACTTTCAAATAGGCTGGTCATTCATCCTAAAGATTCCAACATACCATATTGCAAATACCATCATATTCTTGGACACCATAGTGATTAATGTAGGACATTGAAGGAAATATTGATCAAGTGTCACTTAAATGATACTGATTGTTATCCCACCAATCCATAACACACTATACATTCCTTACCATGCAATTAATATAGAATCTTCCATTCTCTATATTACATGTTCTTTCCCATTACCCATCTTGGCTCACTCTTTCCTTACACTTAGTGGAGGCAAGAAGTTGTTAGCCTTGTCCTAGTGATGCACTTGTCTTTGTACCTTAGCCATGTTGTTCACCTTCCACTTATACCAATTCATATTGGAAGGTGGATAACATGTTTGATGCATGACTTACATTTGCATTACTAGTTTTTTTATTTTTTCATTTTTATTTTCTTTTGTGTGATTTCTAGTGTGTAATGTGATCCCCCATGATGTGTTGATTGAGGTTCTCTCTCTCTTTATGCAAATTATTCTATTTGTACCTTCATTCTTCTATATTTTATACATTTTTTTTCTTTTGTTTTGTGTTTTCCTTTTAGTGATGATGTAAAGCATTGAGACACCCTATGTCACTTCCATGTTGACCCAAAACATACCTTTTCATTTTTTTCACTTTATTTTCTTGTGTTTTCCTTTTGGGGATGACGCAAGGCATTGAGAACAAAATGTCTCCTTCATGTTGACCCAAAAGGCTTTCTTTTTCATTTCGCCTTGTGCTTTCTCTTTTCACCTTTTGTTTTGTTTTTTATTTTTAAGGATGATGAAAATCATCGAGATGCCCTATGTCTCTTCCATGTTGACCCAAAAGGTTTTTTTTTCTTTTGTTTTCTCTCTCTTTGTGTCATTCTTTCAGTTTTATGTATTCAAGGAATGATGACGGTTCCAATCTCTTTAATAAAACCATTGCAACAAAAAACATACTGACCCCAACTCCATAGATCATGTATGTGTTTGGTTTTTTCCTTTTTGGGGAGAACTCCTCCCTTTTTATTTTTCTCTTTCATGATGCAACCATACTTGAAAACATATAATTTGGCATAGGGTATTTTTGAGTTAGCTCTCATGTATTATTTCCTTTTGCATTTTGCATTCACTACTTTAAAGTAATTTATCATAGAATAGTGTCTAGCAATTGATGAAAATTGGGGGAATACATTGGCATTATTCATTTTCTATTTTTCCTTTTTTTTGGTTCTTAGTGCAACCTTCTTGTTTCATACGATGCATTTGTCACTTTGTGGATGACAATGGGTGTAGTGTCCTTCATGAGTGTGATCTATCATAGCATATTATGTTCCTTTTAGCTTCCTGATGCAACACACTATATCCCCTAAGTTGTGAATATTCAATTATTTAATTGGTCATCTCTTGGAGACATTAGACATGATGTTCCCTAAGTTATTTACCTCCAATGAACCAAACAAGACTCCTTTGAAAAAAATTTCATTTTACATTTTGGATTTTATATGGCCACCTTGCATAACACAACTTGCATGCATGTGGTGCCATCCTGTTTGTTCATGAGTTATAAGCAGACAAAGCTTTGCTTGTCTCATGGATCATGAGAAATACAAAAATTTCCTTTGTGGCACCATATTAAAGTTATCAGGATGTATAACTTTGGTATGGCTAAGCAGGAAGCCCATTCTGAGGCACAAATTTCCCCATAGTCACCTATGTGTTTGTGAGTGCATACCAACTAGTGTATGTTTCTCACCTTTTGGGCCTTCTTACCTGGTGAACAACCATGAGTTCCATCACACTAGATTGAGTATACATTTTTCATTTTTGGACAAACAACCTAGATCTGATCCACAACTAGCTGGACAAATGGTCGAAGCTTGATTCAAATTTTTCTTTTGTCTTTCGTATTTCCTTTTCTCTCTTTCACTTTCATGTGTGTTATTTGCACTCATGTTTGGTTTGTCATGGGATCTTCATCCTAGAAGATCAAGATCATCTCTCTTGATCGTTGTTGTCTCATCTTGCTAATAATTAGTTCAATAGAACCCTTCTTGAGATGTGTCACTCTACTTTAGTGTGAGTTTGAAGCAAGTTCATCCTCTCACTAAAGTGGGGGCTAAATGTGGACATAGAAAAATTAACCCTTCTACTTTTTCTTATTTTTTCCTTCCTTGTGCTTAATTGGCTTGATTTTTCCTATATTTAATGTAGCAATGTAGCCCACACATTCACTTTAGGTCTTGAATTATTTGAATTATTAATAATTTATGCATGTCTTGTAAAGGTTTTGTAACACATATTCACATTTTTCTAGACTCTTCTTATTATAATTCATCTAAATATTCTGTTTTTATCACTTACCAAGTCTTATTTCAAAGTGTTGTAAAGTCTTGTAACAAAATTTCATGCTTTTCTAGACTTTTCATCACTAATTACACCTTTCTTATGTCTTATTTGGCCCCTTTATGCACTTACATTCCTTAATTAAGTGTATTTTTTAATGTAAACCTGATAAACATCATTAAATGCAACTTAATTCTTGACACACAATCACTTGCCTTGAGTGGGACCCATTTTCCATGGGTGGTGAATGAGTCCCTCTTGGCTCAAAATTAGAAATAATTTCAAATTACTAGTGGGTTTTTATTCATTAAGACCTAAGGTCAGCCTGTGATGTATTTTAGGAAATTATGGCATAAGTGTGTATAAATATATATAGTTTTCTATTCATTTTAATGCCCATTCATTCTAGCATTCAATCCATCATAGAATTCAAGCTTTATATCATTTTTCATCATTCAATCAAGCAATTATCAAGCATCTTGGAGCGTTCCATTGATATATCTTCAAACTTCAACATCAAGGGTTTGGTGAGTTTATGACATTTGCATGTTATGCATTTAGGCACACTACCTAGAGCTCACTGCTCAAATACAATAGGCTTACTTCCCAAAGAAGAATCATAGATAGAAAATCTAGAGTTGATGAACTATGAAATAGCATCTGCTAATGCCTAAGTATAGTTCCATGGTTAAGCACTTTAATCACATTCTACACACTCTATTTGATTCTGCTCTTGAAACTTATGTTTGCCTCAATTTGAATCCCAATCTTTATTCTGCACAAGTGAAACTATGCATAATTGATCTATATTCCTTATAACTTTCACATATTATCACAACACACCACAAAATGATATGAGTAATTGATTATATATATCTGCATCAAGAGATTACATCAACTACATGTTTTTTACACAATATAAAACTTGTGCAACTGGGCGACTCAATCCATAAACAGTTATCAATGCAAACTAATCAAAGTCGGCCACAATGTAGCAATGAACCAAAAAATGTAGTTATCCTTGAACATGAAACACCTTCAAAAATTATTCCTCGAAGATCCACAACATGCTACAACCACCTTGTTGGCCTTTCTGCATTGTTAAACTAAAAAAAATAACCTGAATCTTCTAACTTGCACACCAATCAATACGAGGCTGGATGATTCAAAGATAGGATAAATCATATATCAAAAATCCTTCCTTGAGATCCACAACACAAAATGATAACAAGAAATTGCATAGGAATCAATGAACACAACTTTGTTGGATGCTTTGTTTTGGATTCAAAAAATGTGATACCGTTTGAAAGCTATAGATGTTTTTCAATTAGCCTATCAATCAACAATTTAGTCATAATTCAAATAGAAAATTAATAATAATTATTTATTAAATTCAAAGTAAAGAATAATTTAGATTGGTGGATAGCTGAGAATCTCCTTTAAAAACCCTTTTCATTTCATCAATTTTGGGTGTAAAAAAAGTCATCAGCCACATACCCTACAAATACCCATCATATTGCCACTTTTTGGCCCATCATGATCCTATAGATACCCCGCTATATCTCACACATAGACTAGAAGAACAAAACTTCAGAGTGTTAGAAAAAGTAAATCATGAAATGCAATGGCTTATGGCTTCGGGACAATGGAAAGTAGAGCACAACCTTTTGTCTATCTCTCCAAACCATTTTCTCATATGCTCTTTGAACACACATAGCTTTTCATTACATGCACTAAAAATAGCACACAATCATGATATGCTCTAGGAAATTGTCCTTTTCTTCTCAGAAACAAAATATAATCTGCTTGAATTAATCCTTCAATTAATCCTGGCATTAGCTAAAAACCCTTTCATATTGTTTAGAAATATTGTTCGATCTAGGCCAAAAGACACAAATTTGTGGAAAACAACACAGTCCAACTTCATTGTTGTACTCAATGATGCATCCACAAAGGATTCCCTAGAACCAATAAAGACATCAAACATGGAAGTAAACACCAAAACCATTTAGCTTGTACAAACTAACATAGATTCTTGATAGAAAGTGCTTCGTATATGTCCTTTTCTAGAATGAATTTACCAAAAGGTACATTCCTTTGATTTTTTATTAATTGCATTTACACTATCATTATAGGTGATAGGACCACTAAACCCTAAGAATGTCCACTTGCCCCCATACGAACCAATATGCACTTCATGTAGACAAAGAGTTTCTTTACATAAATATCAAAGAATGATCTTGCACCCTGCACATGTGACATTCACAAAAAAAAAGAATATATCCATTTTCTACAATGTACTATCCATGCAATAGATGGAGCAATGGATTGCTATATGCAAAAGAAACATCTATTGAATTTCTTTCCATAGCTAGCTGAAATTCCATTCCAAGATTACAAGAAAGACATGTCTGGAGTAATCTTCTTGCTGCACAAATTGTAGCTACGAGGAACCTTCACACTTGCAACGTTCGGATAATTGCATCATACTAATTGTGAAAAAAGCAAGCAACATAGCATCCCCACCAACTTGAAAAGACATTTTTATTTTGGCCCAGGTGCTTACATTGCACTATTCCAAATTCTATTTCTATTTGTTGATAGCATGTCATACACACTGCATTGTCATGAAAATAACACTTATTGAATATGAAACAAGATCTAGGAAGTGGAAAATCCCAGCATAGAACAATATCAAGAAGCAAAATGTTTAGATGCCATCATAGCCTAACTATTATTTATAATTTCAATGGGATTACAACAATGTTAATGCTTTTATGAAGACTAATCTAATAGTTTTTTTCTAGCTCTTATATGCACCTCATAACTTGACAATTGTATTTTGATCTATTTGAAAAGTACATAGTATATATCTGACAACTTTTCTTTCCATTTCATAAGAAGTTATAAGTCATGTATTGGTTTTCTCTTACTTGTTATATGTAGAAAAAAACTCAAAAGTTGTTTATTCATATGTTTTGAAACATATACAATATATTTGTAAACAACTTTGTTCAATTAAAGACTGGACTTATTTTATCTCATATAAAAAATATCTACTGAAATGCTCGATGCTTTAACATACAACACTTTATTTGTTCAAAAATTATTTTTAAACAAAAATGATAGTGAACTTGTCTTTTATCCTGCTCCAAACAATCTATGGGTATGTGCAGGATCATCATTGAAAAAACAGGCCCTTAAGTGGCAAAAAATTCAAAAAAATCAAAGTTAGGTAACTTGACGTAAAAATTTGAATAAGCTATCTATATTATTTAAAAAATATGTAATAATAGAATATTTAGCAAATTGAATGTAGTTTATAAACTACTAGGTTTATTTTTTTTTAAAAAAAATCTATTTGGTGAAAATTTGAAATTTCAATGCAGTAGTACTTAAATTTCAAGAAAAAAATAAGTAGGTGTTTGTCTGAGCACCCTAACCACAATAAAATGATAATATTTTTTTCTAATATTTTAGATATAAGTAGAGGACTCATGTCCGGATGTGATGCATGTTTTTTTGTAATATTTTTTCTAGTAAATAATTAATTATAAATTTTTTATTACAACTTTTAAAAAAATATAAAAAACTCGTATGTCTGACCACCTTAACTTGGTCAAAACTTTATGAAATTTATTTTTTATTTTTTTAATCCTATAGTATGCAAAGTATAGAATGTGACACATATTTTGGATTAAAAAAATGTGATATTGTTTGAAAGTTATAGATGTTTTTCAATCAACCTATTGATTAGGACTCTAG
Source organism: Sequoia sempervirens (assembly GCA_007258455.2). Lineage (NCBI taxonomy): Eukaryota > Viridiplantae > Streptophyta > Pinopsida > Cupressales > Cupressaceae > Sequoia > Sequoia sempervirens. Next base: position 75,515 of record VDFB02200234.1, read on the forward strand.
TCGTAATTCAAATATAAAATGAATAAAAAATATTTATTAAATTCAAAGTAAAGCATAATTTATATTGGTGAAAAGATGAGAATATCCTTTAAAAACCCTTTTTGTTTCATTAATTTTGGGTAAAAAAAAGTCATCCGCCACATACCTTACACATACCCATAATATCACCACTTTTTGGCCCATCATGATCCTACACATACCCCTACATTCTACTTTCCAAAATGCAACAACATTATATGTTCCTCCCAAGTATTGTGTGTCTACAAGAAATTTTGTAAAGTTCTTTGCAATGCCATTTTGAAGAACTTGATTTCTATTTGAAGATATCTTCATAGGAAAATGACTACGGTGATGGGGACATGTACTCTGCAATTTGAATTTGTCAATTTCATTCTAAAATATATTATACCTGGTGATTGAAGATAGTATGCCTTTTGTGTCCAAGGACATTGTACTTTTACTGATGTCTAGTTTTTGTTGATATCTAATGCATAAGAAATAACACATGTGTACTTTCTAATACTTCTCACAATGTCATTTTATAGTTAATATAATTCTTGCATGTTGTGCATCTAAATTTGACTTGAATCTTGCATGTTTCTATCTATGTACAATTAGACAATATTCTTAACAAATTTATGTTGAGAATTCATATCTTTCCCTCCTCATGTAGCTACTCAATATTTGAAGATAGATAATTATCTGGATTATATATATGGCATAAGCATTTACAAATTTCCATAGACAATCTATATTTCCTACTATCAATTGATTTTCTCTTCTGCTCATCGTGTACCTTCCTATATCTTTTACAATGTTCTTTTATAGATTATATGCACTCACAATTCATTTATGACTTATTGTGTGAAGCCTTCATTGTGATAAACAAAAGAATGTTTGCATGTCTTCTTCATTTTCTCTTGTCCTCCCATGGCAATTAATTTTGTCTCTAGTGAAAAATTTAATGTCTATTGTGTTACATGCAAAAATTAAAATGTGTCTAACTTCATTTATGTACAACACTGTCATTGTCATGTGTCACCTACTCATTTTTACACATTATTTGATGGTACTAAAATTTTTAATAGACGTTTTTTATGTTTATTTTCATTTGCAACTCGTTAATCATTTATACTCTCAAGTATTTCATCACCTAGACGAAAAACTATTATGCTTTCTTGTTCATTTCCTCACATTCTTCCATGCAAATGAAATCAATGTGCACTGAAAAAAATCATAGCTATTATGTTGAAACCTAAAGGCTAAGGATTATGTAAGTTCCAATATCTATTGCACTATCATTTTCTTTCCCTACTTCTTCATTACTAGACATTGTTTCATGGCAGTAAAGTCTCTATCTACTCACAACTATTATGTCTATTGTATTGCAAGCGAACCTTGAGACATATGTAAGTTCCTAGACCATTTTCAATTTCGTTTGATATTTTTGTGTCTACCTACAATTGTAATGAATGTTATTTTTTCTGCATTATGTTCTAACAAAACCATTGTGCTTATTTAGTGTCTAGTTTGCATTTATATGTACAACACAACAGAAAAAAATACAAGCCTTGGCAAGTTTCCATATCTTCTATACTCTCATCTTTTCCACCGTTATTCCATCTGCTTAGTTTCTCTAAAGAGTGGAATCTGTCTATCAAAAAATATTCTGTTTGTACTATTTTTGCAAGGGGAATTCAATGTGTCTCTATGTTCCTCTACCTTCAACATTGCTACTTTATAGGTTTTTACATTTGTGCACCTATGATGGGCCATCTTATATTGCAAACTATTTCTATGCTGATAGGAATGAATAAATTTAGACAATGCTCGCCACCTCATGTCAATATATAAATATATACGTGCTCTAATTTTCATTTGCATTGCTTACCCAATTGCATTGATTATATCATGAAGGTGAAGTCTTAGCCTATTGGGACAATGTATTTTTATTGTGTGCATAGGAAGAAAAAGAGCCATTTGTAAAAATCTTATGCTTTTTGCACTTACAGTTTTTGCATTGTGTATTTGTTTCATCAAACTTTTTCATAAGACCTTGATCTATCTTTGTCAATAGGTTTTTTTATGTATCATACTGGCAGTGAAAAACAAAGTAGGTGTAAGTTACTATATTTTTTATAGTGCTCATTTACATTGTATGTTATTTTCTGAATTCACTATGCTCCAACATCCATTGTAAACACCCTAGGTTATAGGAATTATTGATGGTTTATCATGCCAACTTTCAAGTCTCTCAAGGATAATTTGCATTTTCTATTCATTTGCTTTGAATCTTCCAAGAAGGAGGCAACAAAACAAGCATTTTTAAGTCACTATATCTTATACACTCTTGTTTTTTGTGTTTGTTCCTTATCTGCTTAGATTATTTCATGGGAATGGAATCTGTATCCGTTGATAGGATTTATGTCTTTCTTGCTTGATACAAATAAGAAGGCGCTTGCAAGTTGCTCTATCCTTTACACTACCATTTTATACTTTTTTGCATCTCTGAATTTTATGCGCTAGTGTCTTTTTTAATGTTTCTATGAGTCACAATTTATTGTTGAATTAAAGGCTTAACACTATTATTCACTAATCTCAAGTTCTTTCTCTTAACACATGCATGGCAGCTACATTTGAATCTATCAAACTCATTTCACCAACTCATAATGCTTTGTTGCTGATCTAAGAATATTTAGGAATGTATATATATTTCCATATATACATATGTATATATGAATATGCATATATAAAATTATTTATCCATATATATGTATATCTATTTATCTATATGCACATATAAATTTATATATGTGTATTCATGTACATATGTATATGTGACTATAAATATTTTTATACATATGTATCTATATTTGTACATATACTTGGTGATAGTTCAAACACAAGAAATGTTTCAAATATGAACAATTATTATTTTCATTGAATGGATTGAAGTACAACTTGCTATTTGAAATTTAATTCATGGGTGCAAGAAAAATCAACATTAATAATATATGGTGTTAAGCCTCTAACTCAACAACACATAGTAATAAAGGTTAACACATAAAATGGAGAGAAGTATTCAACCCAACAAGCAAAGTTAACACATAAACCCATTCAAAAATAGCAAATAGTAGGCATTCATTCTTGCATTACTTATTCATTTTGTTGCATTGTTTGATGGAAATCAGATATGTATCTATTCACAGGATTGATGCCTATTGTGCTTGAAGTGAAGAAGAAAGTACTAATAATTTGGTCTATCCTTTACAGTGTCATTTAATACTTTTTTACATCTCTGCATTTTTATGACTCATTGCCTATTATTTTTTTTTTCTCTATTCATTTAATTTCTTAATGCCTATCCTCCCTATTCTTCAATGTTGGTATTAGTCACACCCTATTGTTGAATTAAAGGCTTAACAACAATATTCATTAAGGTCAATTTCTGTCATGTCCACTATTTCAAATGCAACAAATTTTTCCTCTTCATGCATGCATGCCACCTACATTTCAATGTAGAAAACTCATTTCATCAACTCATAATGCTTTGTTGCTGCCTATTTTTGTCAATGCCTACTGTTCTTGCAAGGATATTTACTGTTTGTTGCTGCCTTATCTTGATTTATTGTCAATGGGCTCAAGTACATCTTACATTATTAAATTCTGGTGAGACTTCAACCCCAAGAAATATTTGAAATATGAACAATTCTTATTTTCATCAAATAGATTGAAATTGAGCTAGCTAGTTCCATTCTTACTCATGCATGCAATAGAAATCAACCTTCATAAATTGTGGTGTTAAGCCTCTAAGTCAACAATAGACACTAATAGAGATTAACACAAAAATGGAGAGAAGTATTTAAATAAACAAGAGAGGCTAACCCATAAAGGCACTCAAAAATAGAAAACAATAGGAATTAATTCATAATAAGAAAAGATGCAAACAACCATGAAATGACACTATAAAATGTATAGAAACATAAAAATGCTTCTTTTGTCCAATTCAAAAAATATTGCACATGAACTCTTTAGAAAAGAAACTAATCACATTCTCATCAAACAATTCAAGGTAGACCATACACAACTCAAAAATGTGAAAGTGTGAAAGATATAGGAACTTACAAATGCCATGTTTGTTGCTCCTAACATGGTAGATCTAAACTCTCTCCACAAGCACAAATTTCATCCTTTCCAACAATGTTAGCAAATGAAAAAAAGAGGAAAGTAATACTTTGCTCGATAGACTTATAACTTCATACCATAAGGGACAAACGAAAGATGCAGCTTAATCTACTCAAAACAAATCAAACTCCCCAATAGCAAGTGTGATGTATTTCTTACTAGTGGAAATGTTTCATGGATTTTTAATTTTTTAGCTATAGCATACCATTTTCATAATGGGCTTATGTATATGTAGTTTTCCATTCCTGTTCAATGTAAATAAAATGTAATGCAATTCCATTAATTTCTTATGGTGTAAAGTTCAATGATTTGCATTGTTTACTTATTTGCTTGGATTTCTTGTCAAGGATGGCATTATTGTCTACTCATATAGTCTATATCTATCATAGTTGAGAGAAGGGGGAATTGGAAAGAAGTTGATATGCTTTGCATTCCCAGATAAATTCTCTTACAAACAATATTACAACACACTAGCAACCACCCTCTTGCATGTCATAACTCAACCTTATGCAAAAAAGCAACTGTTATCACTCAATTGTTAATAGCTCTTCTATACTGTAGTTTGTTGTTCCAATTTAGTTGCGATCATTGCCTCCACATATACTAATTGCATTCTCCATTCCACTTTCCATTTCTCTCTGCCTATACATGCACATTTGTGTTTGTTGATAGGATCTATGTCTCTCATATTAGAAACAAAGAAATAGTTGGTTCTAATTTGCAATGTCTATCAAATCTATCTCTGTTGAGAAGGTTTGTATCTATGGTACTAGAACCCAAAATGAAGCCATTTGTAAGTTCCTATATGTTTCTTCTGTTTCATATTAATGAATTTCTCTTTCTAATATTTCAATTTATTTTTTATTTTAACCATTCCTTGCATGTACTAATCAGTGCTTTTAGTCTCTGCATGATGTTACCTAAATCAATAAATTTTTAAAAGACAACTCGATTGATGGCCAATGAGATTCATTACACTATAATCACAATGAAACTATCAGTTCCACATGCATCGAATTGATTGATTCTATATATATATATATAATTATTTGGATTTCTGTAAATTATACATTTCATAATTCATTGTAATCAATCAAATACAATATTTTTAGTTTGAGCAGTCCAGACAAGGATATTTTCCTTGTTTTAGATATATACTTATTGAACAAAAAATTTGTCATTGGGTAAACGCATAAAACTAGTTTGCAATTCCAGTGAGGAAGAAAAATTTGCAAAAAATGCCCCCATACAAAAAAATTTTGGTTTTTGGGGCTTCGAACAAACATTAGGTTTGAGCAAACCCAAAAGAACCCCCCTTTGGGTGAACACATTAAATGTTGGGTCCCACATTTCCTGAAGAAAAGAAAGAAGGAAAGGGTTATAGAAAGGGGGTTTTCTTGAACCTTGGTTTGAGAAAACCTCCAAGGGGGGTTTGCTTGAACCAAGGTTCACTCGAACCCCCCTTTTCCCCCCTTCTCCCCCTTTGGCACCAAAAAAACTCCAAAAAATTTCCCTTCAAAGGTTGAGTTGAGGATGAAAATGGAGGAGACTGCACAAACCTAGTTGGATTATGGTAGTACTCGAAATGAGCTATCCAATGAATATAATTTTAATATGTTTTAGTTTTATTATGTAAGTTTTTTTTTAGTTTGATTAAACATAGGGTTTTCATTGAAAATCAAGCTCTTTGTTCTGCACATGTGGAAGAATAGTATATTATCATTTTATTTTTTTTGAAAAATATGAGTGCACTAGATATTGAAGTCCTTGATCCAACAAAAAAAATTGAGTTTCGATATATACAAAAAAATTCATGTTGTATATGGTCTGCCCATGGCTGAATTGTAATTGGTTTAACTTTGAAACTTGATTAAGAAATTTTTTTTCAATAAAACACTATGAAACAAATTTTAAGCACTAGATATCATAGTTATAAATCTAAATTCAAAAAACTTAGAATTTTATCCTTCATGGAAAAAGGTTTTGTTGTATATGGTAAGCATCACTCCTTAAAAATGGTGTTTACTGAAAAAAAAACTAGTTTTCAAAGGAGACGGAAAGAAGTGTAATCTGATTCAAAAAATTTTGAAAAAAATATATTTAGAATCTACAGACAAAATTTCACAAATCACTAGTTTGCATCATCTTCAAATTCCTCATGGTTTAGCCACTATAGGTTCCCAAAAGTGAAGATTTAGTTAGAAAAAATCAGCTTAGTGTCCAATTTGGCTAAAAATTGTAAACCAATATTGTGGGATCACTCAACCACATATATATTTTAAAATAGAGTTATTGAAGTAAAAGTTATTTGGCTTCATCTCACTCTTATTGGAATCAAGGAACACTGAGAGGGGGGGTGAATTAGTGTTCAATAATTTAGTTACAATCCATATCTTAAACCATTTACAATATTTAAACAAAAGTAAAGATGCAAGTACATGAAGGAAACAATCAAAACACCATAACACCAAGATTTTTACATGGAAAACCTGATAGGTAAAAAACCACAATGGAGGCTAATCCACAATTTATACTCTGTTAAAAGTATGAAGAAAAGGGGGAATTCACATGCATTCAAACACACTACCTAGAGATCACTGCTCAAAATTAGGAAGTGTCACTGCCTTACAACATATTTGGATTACAGTAAAGAGTTGAACTGAGAAAGAAGCATCTAAAAATTCCTAGTTTCTGTTCCAGTGAGGATCATAGATTAGATTCTGGACCTTCTATCTATTTATGCACTTCACTGTGCTCTGGCTTAATTTTCTTCACAACAATTCTTTTATGCATAAGTGAAATAGTGAAAATTCACTCAACAACCCTTGGGTATGTGCAGGATCATGATGGGCCAAAAAGTGGCAATATGATGGGTATTTGTAGGGTATGTAGCTGACGAATGTTTTTTACCCAAAATTGATGAAACGAAAAGTGTTTTTAAAGGAGATTCTCAACTTTCCACCAATATAAATTATGTTTTACTTTGAATTTAATAAATAATTATTATTCATTTTCTATTTGAATTAAGACTAAAGTCCTATTTGATAGGCTGATTGAAAAACATCTATAACTTTCAAATGGTATAAATTTTTTGAATCCAAAACATGCATCACATTCTATGCTTGCACTATAGGATTAAAAATTAAAATTGAATTTCATGAAGTTTTGACCAAGTTAAGGTGGTTAGACATACGAGTTTTTATATTTTTTAAAAGTTGTAATAAAAATTCATAATTAATTATTTAATTGGAAAAAAACTTACAAAAAGCATGCATCACACTGGGACATGATTCCTCTACTTACATCTAAAATATTATAAAAAAATATTATCATTTTATTGTGGTTAGGGTGGTTAGATAGACACCTACTTCTTATTTTTTCCCTGAAATTTAAGTACTACTACATTAAAATTTCAAATTTTCACCAAATATATATATATTTTTAATAAACCTAGTAGTTTAGAAACTACATTCAATTTTCTATAGATTCTATTCTTACATATTCTTGAAATAATATAGATAACTTATTCAAATTTTTATGTCAATTTACCTAACTCTGATTTTTCTAAATTTTTTGCCACTTAAGGGCCTATTTTTTCCATGATGATCCTGCACATACCCGCTTCTAACATTCGAATTATACTTTGTACACTTACTCTCACTGTCACACACTTACAATGAATTAATTGATCTCTTATATATATTCACTATTAAAGATTTAGTCGCTTCATGTTGGCTTCAGCAAAATAAAAATATTTTCCAATAGTTGGCTCAATCCATATTTAATATTCAATGTGTACCCATCAAAGTCAACCACATAATAGCTAGGACCTAAAACAAAATATTCAATCATAGGATACCTTAATTAGTTATACCTTGAATATCCGCGATATTCCATATTCACTAAGTCACCCATTGAGAGTTAATAAATAGAAAGTCATCCTGTCAGATCTCTGAACTTATACATCGATTAATGTGTCATCACAAAACTTAATAATAATGTAATATAGATACTTAACAACCTTCCCTAAGATCCACAACTCAAAATGATAATTGAATGAAGCATACAGATTGACATACTAACCAGATACCCTGTACTCCATTCTCTCTCTCGGTAATACTCTATTCTTTACTCTTCCTGCTGGCATGAACAAATCCTTATCTACGGACCAAACTAATGACTTAGGTTTCCATCAATTTCAATACTAGAAGCCATATGCTTATAATTTTCTAAAGTATTAGAATGTTTAAAAAGCTATTTACAAATCGGTTCATTCTCTTTCCATAGAACATTATTGATCTATGGCAAGTAATTCAAAAAATACATCACAAGACATATAACTAAGGTAACAAACCTGAAGGGGTGTTTTTCCTACTTTGTTAGTTACACATTGTCCATCAATTGATATCTTAGCAATATACACAGGTCAAAATATTGATCCTTCGTTATCATTTTGTGAGAGATGTAAACTACACCTATTGAAGTTGCACCTTTCCTATTTCTAAAAATATTTTGTATGAGATTCCATGCGCAATATACCTTCCTATCAGATCTTTTATTGATGAAATTATCAAAGCCCTTTGATTTGTAGTTACACCAGTTAGGGTTTCAACTTCTTTTTCAGTATATGCCCAACATTGCATAATCTAGTTAGATTCTGAATCACCTCTTTCAAAATGGGATAGGGTTTATCTAGATTTATAATGTCATCATTTAATATATTCTAGATAAATCTAATGACTTTTGCATTATCAAAATAGGGAAATTCACTCCAAATGTCCAAACTTTTGTATTTCACACCTTCAAGCCATTTCAATTCATTGGTTGGAAATATACTTCTCACATCCCTAATCTTCTCACTATTATATTAATCTAAATTCACTATTCCTTTATTTTCCTCATTTTCCTTTTCATACCGAACAAGTTTCTACCGAGCATCAAATTAAGTGAGAATTCTACAAGCAACTGAAATACTTGATGAATTCACTGCTGAATTAAATTTACTCCTTTGAAATTCTATTGCAGAGGCTCTCCTTCTATTCTTCTTCAATGCAAGGTGAAAAATGAGGGTTCCAAATACTCTTTTATAACTTGCACACCTAATATTTTTAATGCATTAAATGTTTTACCCTAGGTGTTCTAGATACTCTATTTTCTCAAACATCAAAAGAAAGATTCATCTGTAGACCTTCTACTTCTCAAATTTCTACACAAGTGATCACTGATACATTTGCAAACTATTAGCACATTTACTGAAAATTTCCTGCATTCTAGTGCCAACTACTGATAGGGGGACAAAGGATTTTCTTGAAAAATTCCCCATAGGCCAATGGCCTAAGATCAATTTTCAGAGGAATTACCAGAAGTGGATTCTGATGAAGGCTTATTTCCTTCATTAGACTTACTCTTCCTTACCTATTTTTTCTTCATCTGATCTCTTATTTCATACACAATCACTTTTTCTTTTCCTTTATAATCTTTCTATGAAATTTTTCCTTTGTATACTGGACCTCTTCTATCCATGTTTCTATTCCTATAGAATCTTGCAATGTGACCAAATCTGTTCCAGTTGTAACCCACATGATTTATTTGTCTATACCATTCATTCCATTGATTTACTCTTGATCTACATTGGTTAACAATATGACCAAATCTTCCATAGGTGGAGCATTTAACATTCCTCACACTGAAAGACATACATTTGCATTCAATTGACTTATGACCAAACTTATTACAATTAAAAAAATATCTAGGAAATGATGGACTACTTGAATTTATTTTACTTCTACACTGAGAGGCTATATGATCAAATTTATTACAAGAAAGGAAATGACCATTAAACCTTTGAGCATTGGTTTGTCTTACTGGATACCTTCTTCCTTTGTTCATCTGATTTCTTTATCTGGAATCCTTATGTTAAGATTTGAATCTTTCTCCCTTCTCATATCCAAGATCTTGCTTGTCATTTGCATCCTTCTATCCTTTAGTTAGCTCATCAAGCTTAGTAGAAATGATCCTAAACTTCTTATATTCATTTCTAGTAGTGAGTTCATCTCTGAGAATAACTATCTATCTTTCAAGCTCTTGTTCATTATTTCTAGATTGTTTTAGTTCAATCTCCAGCTGAAAGAAATCCACTATTACCTTTGTTGCATTTTTAGATCTTTCTTTTAAGGACTGGGCTAGATTCTCTTCATTATTTTTCCTTCTTCAATCTCCTTAGTTATCTTCATCACCATAGATTCCATCTCAAGCTTTAGAGTAGCATTGTCTCTAGCAAGCTTTTCACAATCTTCAATTATTTCTTTTAGGGTGTGGTTTAGGTGAACATCTTCCAAGCATTTACTTTCTTTATGTTTTATTTGATCACATAGTTCCTTCCTCTTTTCTCTTGACTCAATGATTTTATCCTTCAATGATTGAATGAATCTTTTAGCATCCTAAATATTTTCTTTTAATTCTAATACTTTTGCTATAGACTGATCAAGATCATCAAGTGCCACCAAAATTTTTTGTTTAAAACCACTAGAGTCCATTGCATTCTAAGATCCACCTCAGTTTGTTAAACTTCTACAAAGGAACCTTGCTCTAATACCAATTGTTGGACTCAAGGAACACATAGAGGGGGGAGTGAATCAGTGTTCAACAATATTTAAGTTACAATCCATATCTTAAACCATTTACAACATTTAAACAAAAGTAAAGATGCAAACACATGAATCAAACAATCAAAACACCATAAAACAAAGATTTTTACGTGGAAACCTTGTTAGGGGAAAAACCACTGTGGAGGTTAATCTAAATTTTATACTCTGTCTAAAAAACTGTGAAGAAAAAGGGGAATGCACAAGCATTTAGGAACACTTCCTAGAGTTCACTGCTCAAAATCAGGAAGGCTCACTACCTTACAACATATTTGGATTACAACATAGAGTTGAAATCAGCATCTAAAAATGCCAGGTTTTAGTTCTGGTGAGGCTCATAGATCATATTCTAGACCTTCTAACTAATTTTGCACTTCACTCTACTCTGCCCTAATTTGCTTCACAACAATCCTCTTCTACACAAGTGAAATTGTACCAAATCACTCAACAAACCTTCTAACATTGGTAATATACTTTGCACACTTAATCTCACTCTCACACAATTACAATGAATTAACTAATCTCTTATATATATCTACCATCAAATATTTAGTCGCTTCATGTTGACTTCAGTAAAATAGAAATATTTTCCAATAGCCGGCTCAATCCACATTTAATATTCGATGCGTACCCATCAAAGTCAGCCATGACATAACTAGGACCCAAAAAAAATCTTCAAGCATATGATACCTTAATTAATTATACATCAAATATCTGTGACATGCCATATTCAGTGAGTCAGCCATCAAGAGTTAATAAACAAAAAATCATCCTATTGGATCTCCTATCTTATACATTGATTAATGCATCATCACAAAACTTAATAATAAGATAATATAGATACTTAAAAACCCTCCATGACATCCACAACTCAAAATGATAATCCAGTGAAGCATACAAATCAACATACTAACCAGATACCTTGTTCTCAATTCTCTCTTCTGGTAATACTATGTTCTTTACTCTACTTGCTGACATGAACAAATCCTGATCTACGGACCAGACTAATCACTTAGGTTGCCATCAATAACAACACTAGAAGTCATATGCTAACAACTCCTATACAACATCACGTTATCTTATGTGTGTATTTATTATTTATCTTATTCCTTTACTTAAGCATTCTTCATTGTCTTGAAAAAGACTTAACACAATGGTGTGTTGGTCATGATTAACAGTGGAAGTAATATTATGTCTACATGCATTAATTTCAACTACACAAATTTATTAAATGGAAGTAAAAACTAGATCTAAGTAATTGGAAAATGTTTGTGGATGAAATCATTGAATCCATGTCTACTATACTTGGAGCAAAAAATGAGCTGTCCATAACTTCCCAGGCTTCGTACAGTGTCATTTTATATTATTTTACAACTTTGTATTTTATGGATTAATGCGTACTATTTCTTGTCCCCTTCATTTTCCATATGTATGCATTTAAACTATAGCTAAATTTATTAGATGAAAACCAAATTAAATCTAATAATTTGAAAATTTTGGGTATAAAACCATTTAATTTGTGTTTGCTAAAAATATTTACAATTGTATGTTCGTATCTCTCTTACTCTCTACTTTTCCAAATTTTTAAAATCTTAGCACTTCATGGGTTAATGTCTATTGTCTATGACTAAACAATTAAAACCCACAAAATGAATTATTTTAACCAATTTTGTGTGAAGAAATGGTGCATACTTTGGATTAGATTTGAAGAAAGAGAGTAAGCATAATTGTAATCAGATTGAGAAAAGAAGTTGTGCATATGTTGGATCAGATTTGGAAGGAAGAACATAGTGTGATTTGGATTAGATTTGAAAAAAATTATATTTGAGCATAATTGTCCATCATCCGTTGAAGAAGCAACATTGAAGGTGGAACATTGTTCTTTAACTTATTATTCTTGTGATAATGCATACATCTATGTATTATCTATATATACACATATGTGCATGTATATTATGAACAATATAGATATATATAACACATATAGATATACATATCTATTATCTATAAATGTACTCTGATGTGAACCTCACAGATTGTCATGTCCCCAAATTTGGGCACTAAGGTAACATAAGTATATAATTATAAAATATAGATATTAATATTGAAAATATATAAAATTAATATATAAGCAATAAAACCAATATGAAGTAGATAATAATAATAAACATAAGATAATATTAAAATTAATACAAAATACAAAATATATACAATTAATATAAGAAAATACCCAATGATGATTATATTAAGGTAGAAATCACACCTTTAATCATTGTTTTGGCCTCATTCAGTATGAGCAAGAGATCAAGGATATAAATCATAATGAATATCTCATCTTATTTAATGAATTATTTTCACAACAAATGGACTTCATCGATAGCTTGAAATAATATATGAAACCAAGATGACTATCACCTCCATTATCCATCGCAGCCCTCCAAACCGATACCTATCTACCTTGAGAAGGCATCTAACTATATGTATTTTCTTATCCATTATCATATTGACTCAACATCAAATTACTGAATAGGAGTTCGTTATATTCTATTTACCCTCATCATTATGGCCACGTCATGTGACATGTCAGGGAAAATGGAATGACACCTATACACAAGTATTTCATTGCTATCTAGGAAAATTTCTTCAAGAGGTTATTGTTATTGGTAGACAAAAAAAAATTGATGAGGATTAATGAAATCGATGGAGAAGAATAAAATGTCACCTCCAACAAAGAGACACAATCCCCCCACATCAAGTCTATTCTCAGACTATATAAGGGAGGTCAAAATAATTCAAGAAAAGATGGATGATATTTCCACTAGGTTATAGAGGTATACTTAAATAAAAAAGATCACAAGAATAGAAGGCCGCCCAATAGAAATAACTGTTGGAATATTTAATCCCGAGCAACAATGGGAAAGTGAATTTATTGCACCATCAAATGAAATAAAATTTGGACTCTTCTCCCTTGCCATGTTTGACCACCATGTTGGCCAATTAGTATTTGTCAGCAAATTAATTGTGGTGGTTTAATTTGAATTGGGAGCCAAATTTTGGAAAGGCAAAAAAAGACAAAAGAATAGAATGTTTTGTTGAGAAGCATGAGAAGGAGATAGAATGAAAGTTTTTTGCAGTAGCAAACAAAGGAATGTTCAACAGAACACATAACCATAGAAAGTGAAAGTTTAGGAGAAACTACAGTAAATGAGAACATTTGTAGTGCTCCAGTGCTCCAGAATGTCTCCACCACACAACAATACACAGAAGGAAGATGCACTATATTAAGCACTGTTTTTGTATGAGAATGTATAGATATTTTTCTCTAAGTTTTTGTCAGTAATCTTTTTATTGTATTCCTTTGGTGAATGAAATAGAAAATAAAATATATATTATTTTTGTTTCCTTGTGTTTGTCTCCTTTATTGCTGTTTTTTTTCATTATTTTCCCAATATATTGGTATTAGAGTCCTAAGTTTTATGGGAATTTAGCTTGTTAAATCCCTAGTCTTGTTCCTAGGTGTGCAGTGACATAACTTTAGTTTCTGGGTATTTGGGAAAGCACTAGTTTTCTAGGCAGTGAAGAAAAATATTAGATTTGACCTGGTATCTGTAATTTTCTCCGAGTTAGCAAGATGGTTGGAGGAGACAATAGGAGTTGGTAGCAGCCACCTATATTTGATGGAAAAAATTATGATGTCTGGGCAAAGAAAATGAAAACCATTTTAGTAGAAAATGAGTTCATAGATGTGACTGACCCAAATGCATTTGCAGCATTGAGCAATGCTCAAAAGAACTGGTTGAACAAGACAAGGAAAAATTATGCCAAATCCCTTAGTCTAATTGAGGCAACCTTGAAAAAGGCTATCTTTCCTCAAATAGCAGTAGCTAGTTATGCAAAAGAAGCATGGGAAATACTTCAAACCACTTGCAAAGGGTCTGAGAAAGTCAGATCAGTGAATCTCCAGCTATAAAGGAGATAATTTGAGACCGTACAGATGAAGGACAATGAGTCCATTTTAGATTTTCATACAAGGGCTTCCACCTTGATTAACCAATTAAGGATAAATGGAGAAACTATGGAAGAGAAAAAGATTGTGGAGAAGATTCTCAGAAGTTTACCCTCAAAATATAACCTGGTGGTTATAGCCATAGAAGAGGCAAAGGACCTCTCAACATTATCAGTTGATGAGTTAATGGGTTCACTTCAAACCCATGAGAAGTGTCTAAATAGGTTTGCAAATTCTTCCTAGGAAGAAGCCTTCAAAGCACAAGAAAATATGAGACGCAAGGGAAGAGGAAGAAATGGCAGAGGAAGAGGTCAAAGAGGCAAAGGTAGAAGAAACTCTGGAAGAAGAGGCTCAAATAGTTAGGAGGAATCCAACACCTCCCAATCATACTTTCAAAACAAAAAGAAAAATAACAGGTCAAATCAGAGATCTGATAAGAGCAATGTGCAATGTTACTACTATGAAAAGTATGGTCACTATGCAAGTGAATGTAGGAAGAAACAATGTGACCAAGGGAGTCAAAATGAAAATATGGAAAATGAGAACAAGGATGAAAATGAAAAATAGTCACAAGTGTTCATTGCATGCAATCTTGTTGAACAAGGCAGTGCTAAAGTTTGGTACTTGGATAGTGGCTATAACAACCACTTGAGTGGTAATAGGAGTTTATTTTCCTCCATCAACCACAACATTATGTCTTAAATAAAAATGGGAAACAATGAGAAAGTTCTAGTTGTGGGAAAGGGCATAGTGTGCCTACAAACTAAGCATGCTGAAGAAAGACAACTTCATGATGCCTTTTATGCCCTAGGAATGAAACAAAATCTCTTGAGCATTAGATAGATGGTCCAAAATAGATATAGAGTGCTAATGGAGAAAGGGGAATGCATCACCTATGACAGAGATGGAAGCAAGAAAGTTATGGTAGTGGTTCAAATGACAACCAAATGCTTCCCCTCAAAATGCAAATCTTAGCACAATCAATAGGCTTGCAGTAGTCAGCCTTCAAAATGCTCATCCAATACCCATCCAAGCTTTGGCATTTGAGGTATGGGCATCTAAGTTATTCTAGTTTAAATATTTTAGCTAAAAAAGATATGGTTAGGGGCATACTAGCAATAGTAGAGCCCGATGGAAAATGTGAAGCATGCATCCTAGGTAAACAACATAGGAAGCCCTTTCAATTAGGGCATTCTAGGAGAGCTAGAGCACCATTAGAGCTGGTGCATTTAGACTTTTGTGGTCCCATGAAGACCCCAACCCTAGGAGGAAATGTTTATTTCATGACACTCATAGATGACTATAGTAGAAAAATCTGGGTGTATCATTTGAAGAACAAATCAGATGCATTTGAGAAGTTCAAAGAGTTTAAGGCCTTGGCTAAAAAGCAAACCAGCCACTATATCAAAGTCCTCAAGAATTTATGAATTTTTGTAAGTCTCATTGTATTCAAAGACAAATCACAACCCAGTATACTCCACAACAAAATGGAGTGGCTGAAAGAAAGAATAGAACCATCAAAGAGATGGCAACAAACATGTTGAAGGAAAAAGGTTTGTCTAATGAGTATTAGGGTGATGTTGTAGCAACAATAGTCTACATTTAAAATAGGTGCCCCACAAAGGTCATTCGTGATAGGATCCCACAAGAAGCATGGACGAAATGCAAATGGAGTGTTGAGAATTTGAGAATATTTGGATGTTTGGCATATACATCATTGATCCTATGCTTGCATCATTGATGCCATGAAAGACTAGAAGCATGAAGGAAATTTATGACAACACAAGGTATGATGACTTTGATGAGAATTTATATTTTGCTATGTTTTCTTATAGTGATCCAATGTATTTTGAAGAAGCTGTGAAATAAGAAAAATGATGTAATGCCATGGATGAAGAGATGGACACTATAGTAAGAAACAAAACATGGCAGCTCACTAATTTACCGAAAGGGAAATCAATCATGGGAGTTAAATGGGTCTATAAGACCAAATGCACTACTGATGGTAAGATTGAAAGGAATAAAGCAAGGCTAGTTGTTAAGGGATACAAACAACATCCTGGAATAGACTATGATGAAATATATGAACTAGTTGCAAGGCTGAAAACAATGCGGGTAGTCCTAGCAATTTCAGCCCAACACGAATGGAATGTATTACAAATGGATGTAAAATCAGCCTTCTTAAATGGAGTTTTGAAAGAAGAGGTGTATGTGGAGTAGCCGCTTGGCTATGAAGTTCTAGGGAAAGAAGACAAAGTCTACAAGCTCCAAAAAGCTCTTTACGAGCTGAAGCAAGCACCACGAGCATGGTACAACAAAATTGATTTGTACCTTATGAGTAATGGATTTAGAAAAAATGGTAGTGAGCCCACACTCTACATCAAGGCAGACAATGGTGAAATTCTTATTTCTATTTTGTATGTAGATGATTTAATTTTTACAAGAAATAGTAATCTTTTTATTGCTGATTTCAAAGAGGCAATGAAAAATGACTTTGAAATGATAGACCTAGGTTTGCTAAAATATTTCCTAGGCATAGAGGTCCAACAAACAAATCATAACATCTTTATTCCACAAACAAATTATGCTAAAAAAATCTTGAAAAGATTTAGAATGTTGGACAAAAGACTAGCCCCAACCCCAACAACGACAGGTCTGAAATTAAGCAAAGAGGAGAACAGTACAGTGATGTTAACCCAACCCTCTACAAGAGTATGGTTGGAAGCTTCATGTATTTGAAAACAACAAGACGTGATTTGATGTACACAGTAAGCCTAATTTCTAGGTTCATGGAAAAACCTAAGGACACACACTGGCAAGCAAGAAAAAGAATCTTGAGGTATGTCAATGGCACGAAAGGCTATATCATTATGTACAACACTTCCAATGAGTTTTAGCTAGTTGGGTACACAGATAGTGATTGGGCAAGAAATGTAGATGATAGGAAGAGTACTTCAAGATATTTTTTCCACATGGGTTCAGGAGTAATATCGTGGGCATCAAAGAAGTAGCCCATAGTTTCACTCTCCATAGCTAAAGCAGAATACATATCAGCAAATGCAACAACATGTCAGGTGATTTGGCTTAGAAGAATCCTTGCAGATTAGAATGAGCACCAAGAAGATGGTACAACCATATTTTGTGACGTGTCTTCTATTGCATTGATGAAGAATCCCATCTTTCATGTGTGAAGCAAGCACATCAAAATCCTCTATCATTGCATAAGAGAGCTGGTGGAGCATGAAGAGATTCAACTTCAATATTATAGATATGAGAAACAACTCGCTAATATTTTTACAAAGGCATTGTCAAAAGAATCCTT
This sequence comes from Sequoia sempervirens, assembly GCA_007258455.2. NCBI lineage: Eukaryota > Viridiplantae > Streptophyta > Pinopsida > Cupressales > Cupressaceae > Sequoia > Sequoia sempervirens. Next base: position 93,672 of record VDFB02200234.1, read on the forward strand.
TGAACACCTAAGGAATAGGCTTGGTATGCAGAAATGCTCCAAAAATTTGGTTCTAGAAATCACAGAAAAGGATAGATGCTCTGGAACTTCAGAAGATAATTCCAGAATGCAGAACAGATGCAAACGGGTATGTTCTAGAAAATTTGCACCGGTGCTCCAAAAAATTTGGTCTATTGCTCTCAAAGTTTTGTGCCAGAAGTTTCAAATGATAATGAAGAGAATAATTTCTTAGTATTAAGGGGTATTGTTGGAATATTTAATCCTAAGAAGCAATGGGAAAGTGTATTTATTGCACCATCAGATGAAATTAAATTTTGACTCTTCTCCCTTGTTGTGTTTGACCACCATGTTGGCCAGTTAATATTTGGCAGCAAATTAATTATGGTGGTTGAATTTGAATTGGGTGCTATATTTTGGAAAGGAACCAAAGGATAAAAGAATAGAATGTTTTGTTGAGAAGCATGAGAAGCAAAGAGAGATTGAAAGTTTTTTGTAGCAGCAAACAAGGGAATGTTCAGTAGAACATAGAACTACAGAAAGTGAAAGTTCAGGAGAACCTAGAGTACAAGAGAACATTGCTAGTGCTCTAGTGCTCTAGAATGTCTCTAGAACATAGCAACACACATAAGGAATATACTCCATAACAAGCACAATTTTTGTATGAGAATGCACAGAGCTTTTGCTTTTATTTTTTGTCAGTAATCTTTCTATTGTAATCCTTTGGTGAATGAAATAGAAAATTGAATATATATTATTTATGTCTCCTTGTGTTTGTCTCATTTATTTCTATGTGTTTTCATTCTTTTCCCAATAATATCAACTCAACAAAGGTAGCAATCTATCGTACATTATGGTGAATATCATGAGAAGATGAGATTAAGCAAGTAGGGAATGAAAAAAACACAACACTCAGGTGAGAGTTCTCACAAGTATTAATGTCTAATCTCTATAATCAGATGCAATGATGTTGTTTAGATATCATCCTAGGCTCTAATTTGAATTGTGCAATATATAGTCTTATACATTAGAACACATATGCACCTTTAATGTGTTCAAGAAGCCTTCATTTCTTGATAGATCTGAATATGGAAAATAAGTATGGTGGGCATTGATACTAGGCATTGGTTTTGGGTGAACTGTGTAGTCCTAAGCGTGGGTTTTAGCCATTAATGTTTATCCCTTTTTATAGACTGGTCCTAATCATGTTGAACTGCATATGTGTCTGATTGAAATCTGAACATATAGATATGAATTATAATGTTGCATTTATTATTTCTTCATATATCTATTGACCTGGACTAATTGAAATTTTTTACAATTTATTAATCTCAATGAGGATCTCTATATTCAAATCTTGCTCTAATTTTTGATATATTGGCATGCTAAATTATATGTATCATGTTAGGCTCCTTTATAGTCATGCAAGAAGATCAATAATGAATGCATTGAATAGAACTATCTCAAATATGATTTTTCACCCTCCTAGGAGAGGTGAGCCATGCCTTAAGTGGTTCATGTAAAACCTCACCCAAATTATGCCCCGCAAGCCCAAAGCAGGGGTTGGGCAGTTTGCCCCATAGGGCCATTGCAAGGGTTGGGCCAGAGAGGGGTGAGGATCCCACCCAGGCTTTCTACCCCACATGCCTGAGATAAAGGTTGGGCATTACAAGGTGGTAGATTGTAGGCCCCTTAAGGGTTCCCCTCTCTTGATGGGCTTAATAAGTTCTCTTGTGTTGTCTCAATCTGCAATTATCATTATGTTTGATTTTGGATGCTAGGTATTAAGGCTAACATATAGGATTGTGGAAATGATTTACATGGTGATTCAGGTATTGTTGCAGTAGTGTGAGTAGTGTTCCAAACCCCTATCAACTAGGTACTTTAGTGCCAATTCGGTAAGGGAACATTACATAGATGGACTATTTCAATAAATTACCATTGTTTGTTAGCATTTATTTGTTCATAATTATCATTGTTGTGTTTCATCATTCTTCAGTTAATTTATATATTTTTAATTAGTTAATTTAATGATTGTATGTTCCAAATTATTAAAGTTCCTAGACTTGTGTGAAGCCACACTATCTACACATGGCGATATTTGTTCCCAACAAATTCAGTTTTGAACTTCACGTCATTGATTTGGGAAGCTTTACTTTTACAAGGGAAGTTTTTACTAGGACAAAATGATCAAAATGTGTTTTAATTTTATCTCCCACTACTTATTTCCACTTCCATCTCCTCCCTTTTCACTATTTGAAAGTTACCACCATTAGTCTTGGGTTTGCAATCTATTTAGGACAAAAAAATCATACCTAGGATCTACACTATCTAAACTTGATTCTAATCACTGATTTATGTTATGGACAAAGTAATAATGAGCATCTCATTTCCACATTAATACTACAATAAGTATTGTGTCTTTTCCTACTCCTTGCTTCCGCATTCTAATTTACAATCTAATATGTAGAATATTTTATTTTACCAATCATATGCCCAACTATCCCTCATTTGATTTGTCTACCGCTCCTAGTTCACTCATGTCTATCTATATGTACATATGTATGTATAAGTGTATATATATTTATGTACATATTATCATTTCGAACTTACAAGATGAATCATATATCTAACCCAAAGATTTTTCTACGCAATATTCATATTCCAAACACAAATTCAAAAAATCAATCAAGCCACTAGGACAAGAAAAAAGCATTGCCGAGATTTGTATTAACAACACTTGATTCTGATCACTCACTTATGTTATGGACAAAGTGATAATCATCATTTTATTTTCATGTTAATACTATCATAGTTTATGTGTCTTTTCCTGCTTCTTGCTTTCACATTCTAAATTTCAATTTAATTTTAACAATAGTTTTTTTGCCATTCATATGCCCAACTATCCCTCATTCAATCTGTCTCTTGACAAAGTCTCTCAAGGATACCTACACATGAGTTCCCATATCCAAGGTACCATTAATTACTATGTCATAGGAGTATTCATAAATCTAATTTACACACTTTATTGTAAAATTTCCAATTTTGCATTAATGTATTCTTCTCAATAACTTGTTTTCATAAAATATAAAATCTATTCATGTAATGTGCACCTATATCATATTATTCTCTATATTTAGAAATAATATGTGTATTGATAAGGAAATTCTTCAAATATTGACTTATTAATTTATTTTCTTATTTCTATTATTCTTAAAGCTAAGGAAAGTGATTGATACTACATAAATATATTTATTGACAATTTATATTCCTATATAATGGATATATGTTTATATATATTTACACACATATGCATATATGTTTATAGATTTTTATCAATCATAATATTTATATATATAATTAATAATTATATATATACTTAACACATATATACATATATATATATACACAATGTTTCAATCGTAAAATATAAAAAATTCTAGTTTTTCACTTCATTTAAATTTTGATCATAAAGAAAATAAGAAAAAATTACCTACTTGAATTAAAAAAGTTCTCTCTTTCAAGAATCCTAGATTTGTCTTGCTCTAAACCCTTGCCCTTAACAAAATTGTCCAGTTCACCCACTCTTCATAACTTGCTCCTCATAATCTACCCAAAACTTGCTAAACTTTTATTTTTCCATTTTTTTTATAACCTCATTTTTCTTATTTTCCTAATAATATTATTTTAATTAACACTAAATTAAAAAATCATCACCACTAATTACGCCTTTTAATGGTGAAAGATAATTAATTGACATATAATTAAAACTTAATTTTCTCCACATATTTAATTAAGAAAAATAAATTATCATGTATTCATATGTTCATTTTAGTTAACAATTAAGAAAAAATATATTTCATGCATTCATACGTTCATTTTAGTTAACAATTACATTAACATAGTTCAACTATTTTTTCCCATGCAATTCTTTGCTTCACTCAAATGAAGAAGACAATAAATTAAATTATATACTCAGTCATAACGAACATCTCATTCCTCCCACTACACTCCATTGCATTGCGTAATATTATCTTTTGCCAATATTATGTTAAATTATCCAGTATGTAGTTTATCCATTCTATTCTATTTGTTTCAAGTCCACCAATGTCTTCTCTTTATATCATGCAAACATTTATTTATGTATTTATCTATGTATATATATGTTTCTATATCTATGTACATACATATGTATTCACATAGATATTCATTTATGTAAGCATGCATGTCTGGATATGTATATATCTGTATATATATGTACATACATATATGTGTAGATATATAAACTCTTACAGCTATGTATGCCATTACACATTCATACAATACACATATAACTATTCATATATACAAATAAACATAGAAAATATAAATTTCACACCATGATTTTTAATGATAACTTTGTTTTCCAACCTCTAGCAGACAGGACCTGACTTGGCCGGTCCACTATGTATAACTTTCATTCCAGGGGCACATTAACAACTACCAAGCCACACCAGCATCGTTCTTCTCAACATGTTCAAAAACACCAAAATAAAATATGGGACCAATACTTCTGCTTTCACATCATTGACAGTTAGAAGCATCACATGATTGGTTTCTTTTTACATCAAAGGAATATATTTTCTTCAATTATGTATATTCAACTTACAACTATTGGACATTATATATACAATTACTATCACAACTATTCAATCATGCTCAACTACTGCAAATATCAAAACTCAATCTACTTCTCCCCAACAGAGACTCTAACTCCTTCAGAACTCTTGCTTAAATATTGAATGATCAATTAAGTACCTTATCCATATGACAATAATAAATATTTATTAAATATATTTACTAAAACAATTTACATTACATAGAATAAAAGCTGCCAATAGATAGCTGAAAGAAAAAAAACACTAAGGTAGGTACAACGCAGCCATAAAAAGGCTGAAAGAATCAATCATATTAATATTGAAACACAATTACTATTGTTTGAAAAAATAGCCACACCAAAATGCTAACTTACTCAAATTATGAGGTTTGAGTTTTCCTTAAACCATAATACTGCCTAAGGGAAGGAATAAGGCGTTCTGCCAAACGTTGCCATGTCTAAAGTAATTAGGACAGGAACAAACAGTAAATTCAGGTGACATTAATACTAACTACAGATACATTTAGCACTCTTTCAATGCAAATCTACAGACCCCTAATTGAAGGTGAAGGTAAACATGGAGATTGTTGGTGATATGGGTAAGGCACAGGTGTCCTACATAGTGGACAATTTTTCTTCGTCTCAAACCATTGGCGAAGACAGTCAGGGTGGAAAATATGAGTATTGTGACACAACATTTGGCAGGCATCTTCCCCCACCTCAAATTCAACCTGACAAATCGCACAGAGCGAGACATTGTCGATGTGAAGAGTTGATAGTTTTATGGTGTCAACCTCTCTTTCTTCCCTCTGCATCTGTGTGACGGAAAGAGATTTCAATCTACGGATGCGTTCGAGTATGCTTTGCAGTCTCCTTAACCACTCTTCATTACTGCATTCCTCTTCGTCTAATCTCTGTGTTATCGCTTCCCCATCTTCTCTACTTGGCTGTAATTCTCCTCTTCTTTCAGGATCGCCCTGATTTCCATGTCCTCCCCTGTATGCCATCATTATTCTTCTGATGTTTACGACCGAGCAAGCTGAAGAATAAAACTTTTAAAAACACTATACTGAAAAGAATTGAACAGCAGACTGATGGAGTGAACAGCGAACTTGAAAATTGATAGACTGCAATATTATTCAACTGTGCAATATTCTGCTACAATGATCTCTTATATAAAGAGTTTTAGAGACGAGCCATGAAATAAAGCTACAGAAAGCTATAAAAGCAAACCTAAAGAAAGATTCCGAACATGCTAAGAATAAAAATAGAATAAAGCAAACTGAGAATACTGCACAAACTGCAGTTTATTATGCGTTTAAATAGAAAAAAAAAAAGCAGAGTTTCTGTTGATCATGCACATGTCTTTCACAAGCCTGTACCCTAACTCACAAGTCACAACTCTTGGGCGAAATATAGAAAGATTAAAATTTTGATTGTATTTTACGGCAAAAAACTTTAAATACGGTCATACGGCCATCAAATTTAAACCTCAGACTAATGCATATGGACTTTTATGCAAGATGGAGTTAATACGGTTGAAGTAAAAAGAGTTTCTAGAGTTAAGGATTAGTTTAAAGAGTTTCTAAAGGTAAGAATTAGTTTTTAATGATTAATCGCTTTTCCCGTTTGCATGATTTTTTTTAATAATAGTTTTTGCTATTCCTAGGCTCAAGTGGCAAGCATGCATTGCTAATTATTTGGACATTTTCGATAATATATTATGAAATAATTTATAATATAGATTATTTTACAAAATTAAATTTAAATATTTTTTTATAAATATATTTTTTTGATGCAGAAGAGTTGACAGAAACAAAAAACCAGCCCTCTAGGGCCACCACAAAAGTCGAACCAAGAGTTTAACAAACACATAAAACAACTAAAAATCGGTGACCGATAGCACTCCAAATTTAACAAAACTAGCCACTAAAATGGCAGAAAGATGCTAGAGCAACCATGAACACACCGACCCAAAAAAGCTACCCCAATTCTGAAAGAAACTAACCCCAATTTATAGGAAATTATTTAAAACTGCAAATTCTCCAAACTCCTCCTTCAAGTCTTCTTTGTCCACCGCCATCAGCCTGAAAGTCTTCTTCAGAAAGATAATGGCAACTGTCGCCATTGCCCTGTGCTGCATCAATCCCAAACCCTACAAATCCAAAAGGAACGAGTAGATTTTCACCATGTCCTCTAAACGAACCCGCTCCACATCACAAGGGTGAGGGAAGCCTCTTCCTTCGAGCACCACACGAAGCACCTCATCAACACCTTTGACCAGGTCCTCTTTGAATAGCTTCAACAACACTTGCTAGAAGGGAAGGAAAGAAACCCCAAACTTCTCACATCAGAAGAAAATACTGCGGAAGAAAGCCAAACAAACAATAATAAACCCAGGTTCCAAAAACACGGCCACCCCTTCAAATCATACTAGCTCTCATTAAATGAGATGTCATTCCAAGAAAACCAAGCACGAAAACCATAAAAACCATCATAAAAGAAAGTTGTGGCCAAGGAAAAACTGAAAAGCCCGTAATTCCGCCTTTAAGGCAACACCAAGGCTTGCCACCCAAATAGTTGGACTGCCACTTCATGTGTATCTCCCACCTGACAAATGCCACTGTGGCATACATGCCACTTCCCTCGGCCTTCCTAGAAGGATGCTCTCCCTACCTCCCACTAATTTTTTATAAATATTTTAAGTTTTTAATAATTTTTTAAATTTTTTCATATTTATTTTATTTTTAATATAAATTATAATTGTAATTATAATATAAAAAATATGTTTATTATTTGAACATTTTTAGTAATATAACTAATTTTGTACATACTTAAAATTGTTCTAATTTGCTAATTAACAGTTTAATACTGATATTCATTTTTCTTAATGATTAAAAAATGTTTAATAATTTAATAATTGTCTAAAATCACATTCGACTTTATGTTATTTAATTAATTCATTTCAATTAATCTTCTTCATTAAATAAATAAATACTATTTATTTAATTATATATTTAATTCAATTAATCAAATAAATCCTATTAATTTAATTGTATTTTAAATTTAATTAATCTTCTTCATTAAATAAATAAATTCTATGTATTTAATTATATTTTCAATTCAATTAATCTTCTTATTAAACAAATAAATCCTATTTATTTAATTATATCTTTAATTAACATTCACCCACTCTTAAGTAATTATTTAATTATTTAATTATCCATCTTCTCTCAACATTATCTTATTCAAATAATTAATTCAAATAGTTAATTATTGTCCTCAATCTAAATTTATTTTCTAACTAATAGTTTCTTTCACTTCACTTCTCATGCAACTAATTATTTTTCACATAACTAAGATAATTTTATTTATTTAAATTATGTCACTAATTATTCTTTTTTTTCTAATTTAATTTTTTTTTATTCAAGGGGTAAACGCTTTTGACCAGAGCTATGAACCGGATACAACCATTCAACAATACCACCCCAACGGGGTTTGAACCTTGGTGGCAAGAACAACAATGCCACCTATAAACATGCCAATACCGACTATTTTTCTAATTTAATTAAATAAATTATTATTATTTATTTAAATATTTATCATTCATTTTTTTCTAAATTAAGTAATTATGTTAATTATTTAATACTACTCTTTTATCTCAAACATCACATCCTTTAATAAATAAATATTTTATTTATTAATTCAATTTTATCTTACATGTTCTTCCAATAATTAATTAATTAATTGTATCATGCATTATTCCATTAAATCCTAACTAACACTCTCTCAATCAATTGATATTAATTAACCACTCTTTTGATCAATTATTTCTCTTAACATCCACCCACTTGGAGTCTTTTGATCAATCATGGTTCACAAAATTCAAAATGGATTTTGAATGAAGGGGTGTTTTAACCCATTAAATTAAAATCTCAAACTCGAAGGAACTGTATCCATGGTGTATAGAAATATGGTGATTCCCTAATCTGAGAAAACTTTGTAATTGGACTTTTCATAGGATATAGCCTACAAAGAGTATGTGCGATTGAGGAATGAGCAAAAATTAATTCAGAATTCCATGGACTTGAATTAAAGGATCCCTTCTCGTAATTATGGGTAGTGCTATTTACTTATAAATGGATTCTTCATTGAAATTTTGTGGATGCTTTATTTTAATAGATTTCCTTTGTTGTGTGCATAATGAACGAAGATATGAGGATGCACATGCACTTGGAGCCATGCCCAAAAGAAAGCAATTTTTAAATCAAGGACTCATATTTGAAATTGCATCAGGCACAGGGTTGCGATCAAAATAATGCACTCTTATGATTTATGGAACCATGCCGTGGTGAAGATTTCAATATGCTTGGAAGGAGTGATTAAGTGATTGAGATTAACTCATTTGTGGGTGTGTTTCTAGACTATGCATTTTCAAAGGGGAGCCTGCATGAGGAACTCTTCAAGAGGATGAAGCTATAATAAGGAGAGTGCTTTCACACAAGATGTATCAGGAGCTGTGTCTAAAAGGGGAATACTTCAAATCAAATATGCTTGAGCAATGGATAGTTTTCCAAAGGAGGATTGACCAACCTATGAATTCATGCCAAAGGAAGACCAACTTGCATGGGAATGTAAACTTGGGAAGTCAGTGATAAAAAGTGCAAAGGGTGACCTTTAAAAGGAGTGAAGGGGAGTTATTTTACTCTCCACCAAATGACGATGATGATGGCGAGGAGCTGTCCACCAGGATTGGGCATGACATATCTACTTCTTAGTGACACAAATTTGCAACAAGATTCACCTAACTAAATGAATAAATGTTGTAAAGATATCAGACAAAGGGGAACTTTTACTAGTTATCAGCTACAACAAAGAAGCTAGGTAAAATACAAAACAACTATAGTAGCTAATATATGAAATAGGTTACAAGAAAAAATAGAGGCGAAGACAAAAAACCTATTTTAAATTATGAAATATTGGGGGTAGGTGAAATCCTAAGTTGTAAAAAATCTAGGCCACACATTGTAATTAAATCCTAGCCATTCATTTCACTTTTGGAAAGCTATAAATAGGGGCTTGCTCCTCATTTGTAAGGTGGTGAACTGTTGTAAGAGGCATTTTGCAGCAATAGAATGAAGCATTGCATTATCTTGGGTGTTTTCTTTGAGCTTTCTCATTTTGCATGCATGATTTAACCTCCATGTTAGTTCTAGTTTGTTAGTTTCTTGAATGCCTTTAATGGTGGTTGCTAACATTATAGTATTGGATGCACTTCCAAGTCATGCTTTTTATGGTTTATTGATGATAAATCACTTTGAAAAGCTAGTCTGAGCTAGTTCTTATGCTTTACTTTAGTTCAATTGTATGTTCATAAGGTGAATGCACAATTTTAAAATCTATAGACTTTAGAAGATTGCACTAGTTTTATGTAGTTGTAGGTTTCTCTTGGTCAAGAAAAACTCAATTTTATGGGAGTCTGTCTACTATAGCACCCTTCATTGTTATTTTTCATTCATAGCTTAGAATTAGAATAACTCTCTTAACCCTTTCCTCTTTTGCTATTTATTTTAGTCCTTTGTTAGTGTAGGATTGTAAGAATCACAACAATGCCAAATCTGATGAACACAAAGAGTTTCAGATTGTTTTCATGAAATTGTAGCTAGTGATCATTCATTTCTAGAACTTATAAACTCCATTTGTAGACCAAACTTCCCGTTCCTTGTACACCATAAAGATCTCCTTGTGATCACCTTTCAAGAGAGACATTACACTTGTGATTTTTCTGTGCTAAGAAGTGAAAAAACACCCATCAAAATAATTCTTTTTTTCCCTATACAAATTATGATTCCCATGATGACCCTACAAAAAAGAGAATTAACTAAGCTTAGGAAGGAAGTAGAACAATTTTCAACACAAGTAAAGAAAAAAGAAGCATTGGTTCAAGAGTTGCTACAGTTGAGTGCCAAACCTACTACAAATGCATCACCATACATACCAATCTCTAATCAGGTTGGATATGTGAATACAAGTGGTCCTTTGACCCCACAAGTGCCTCATAATGCAATTGGAAATCTTGGAAATAGAAGTAATTCTCACAATACACAACAAAACATCTCTACACCACAAGCCTCAAATCCAATAAATTTTTATCCTATCCCTCTTGGTCAAAGATTAGTGAGCTATCAATATTAGGGATACCAATGTCAAGCTTTGCATCAAAATGTACAAAGCAATGTCAACCCTCTTGAAAGTCTCAGTCAAAATCTATAGAAAAGTATACATTAGCAATAGTTATACTCTCAGAGGAGGTTATTTGGTCCTGAAATATACAAACCACTTGATTTAAAAAAAAAAATAGGGTTTCCCACATTTTGTCCATTTGAATGTAACAAATTGTTTTTCAAAACTTAATGGATATAAATTAGAATCAATAGGTGTGCACTTACATCAATTCATTAATTTAGTGGTGAATTGTCAAATTAGTGAAGAGGATGTTATCATGAAACTTTTTGTGAGAACATTATAAAATGATGCTAAATATTGGTTTTCTTACTTTCATATGCATGACATAACTTCATGGAATGAACTTGCAACTAAATTCATCCATCAATTTGAGGAGAAAAATGATGAGTATTTACATACTCAAGAAAGAAGTCAAGGTTACATCATAAAATATTGCATATTCCCCTTAGATGCATTTTTTTCCTAAGGAGACATGAAGGAGAATCTATATTTTCTTTGTTCAAAAGAATGATGAATATCTATACACAAATACCTATTAATTTTAGGCCTAATGAATATGTATGAATTGAGTTCTTCATGAGAATATATGAGCCTAATTCAATTTATTGGTTTGAGTCATTGAAGCCAACTACTTTTGAGCAGGTGTATGAATTGATTTATTGTATTGAATGGATCAGACGTGACCATGCTAGAAATGCTAATAAAGTTACTACAATAGAAGAGTGAATTAGAAAATAATTTTAGTGCATTTGAGTTCATGAATTGAGAACTTTCGTTAGCACAAAATGGCATGTTCACTTCGGCACCAGATGTTGTGCCAAAAAATTTTCCAACTTGGGCATTGACTGTAGCATCATATTTAGTGCTAGAAAAGTGGCACAAGCAATAGCACCTCCTTTAGCACCTAGAATAGCACCAAGAAATAGCACCTAGAATAGCGTTGGGAAATAGCATTAGAAATAGCACCTAAATTAGTGCCCAATTTGGTTTCCAATTTTGCTTCCATGTCTACTCCCATTTTTACTTCTAGTTTTGCTTCTAGGTTTGCTTCCAATTTTTCTTCCAGGTTTACTTCTAGGTTTGCTTTGATTTTTTCTTCTAGGTTTGCTTCCACGTTTGGTTCTAGTTTTGCTTCCAGTTTTGCTTCCACGTTTGCTTCCAATTTTGCTTCCAAGTTTGCTTCCAAATTTGCTTCTAGGTTTTCTTCTAGGTTTGCTTTTAGTTTTTCTTCTAGTTTTGCTTCCAGTTTTGCTTCCAGGTTTGCTTTTGATTTTGCTTTCAATTTTGCTTCTGATTTTGCTTCCAGTTTTGCTTCCAATTTTGCTTCCAATTTTTCTTCCAAGTTTTCTTCTAGATTTGCTTCTAGGTTTGCTTCTGGTTTCACTTTTGGTTTTTCTTTCGAATTTGCTTCCAATTTTTCTTCCAATTTTGCTTCTAGTTTTGCTTCCAAGTTTGCTTCTAGTTTGGCTTCCAATTTTGCTTCTGGTTTTGCTTCTAGGTTTGCTTCCGATTTCACTTTCAATTTTGCTTCCAATTTTTCTTCCAAGATTTCTTTTGGTTTGCTTCTAGTTTGGCTTCCATTATTGCTTCCTTTTTTTCTTCTAAAAATGTTTCTTGTTTTTATTCCATTTATTAATTTAATATGTTTTATTTAAATTTAATTGGTTACATATAGCATGCCTCTTAAATAACTCATATGATTATAGAGTAAGTAATTTAATTATTTAACTCATATGATTAAATAACAAGATAATTATTATAACATGATCATCATCTATAATTAAAACAAGTGAGTCAAATATCTATAATTTAATTGAATTTTACAACATCCATCCCGAGCAGTAAATTAAAATCATCATACGTAATAAATATCCATCCAAAAATTATCGACCATTTTTAATATATATAAATTGAAAATTCAATATTGATGATATCATCATCATATATAACTAAAAAATGTGAAAGTCAAATATGCTAGTAGATCAATAACATGTCAAAATGATACGTGTCCAATTGTCGACATATGCCAAAATGATATATGTACAAATGATATAAGTAAAAATGATAAATTATGTAACTCAAATTGATACAAGTCAAGATGATACATGTCTAAACGGTATAAGTGAATGATACATTTCAATATGATACAACTCAATAATATGGTATTGTAGGCTGTGAAAATGAGAAATATGATAGTAACCATAAAAAGAGGCATCACAATGATATATCAACAATGATCCATGATGCAGTCTATATGATCATGAATGTCACTGGTTACTACTAGCAATTGTCTCATCATCATCATCACCATCGTGATCATCATCATCATGATCATCATCGTCATCATGATCATTGTCATCGGCCTCGGTGTCTTTCGTATCTACATCATCATCATCCTTTACCATGTGATCTATACCAATAAAACCAATATTTTTGGATCTATATCATAATGAAAATCATCTTGATCTTTTGGAATACCCATGTTTTGAAAAGAAAAAAATATTTAAAATGAAATTTTATTATTTATTTCATGCAATAATTTATTTTTCTATTATATATCTAATATTACAACATATGAGATGAAACCATAATCATATTACATCATATCAAAGTGCACATACCATAGTAAAATTTTAAAAAATTTACAGCTAATATGTCATTCCAATGATGTAAAACATGCAACAATTCTAATAAATGTTAGTAAAGATCATAAAAGAAATTGTTATACAATTTAACTATCAACTATAAATTCAATTACATAACCGTAAGTGCCAACCCTCTGCATTTTGTGCTATATATGATTATTTTTTCCTCAAAGATCCTTTGAGAGTTAACTGGTCTATTTATCTTCTTCTCCATATTTCAGAAATGGATATTTTCTAGGACATTTTGGTAGTGTAATATTCTTCAATGCTTCTTTGAGAATTAACTAGTATATATGTCCCCATATTTGAGAGTTAACACTTATGGTTTAGTTTTATGTTTGTAAAAAAACTATGACATGCAACAATACTTGAGCATACAAAGAATAGTTCTTCAGGACATTTTTTACTTTGATTATATTATTTTTAAGTGACCTTTGCATGTATATAGTCATATCATGTTCATGTATGTTAATATAAGGTAGCTATGAAGGTAGTTCAAAGAGATGGCCCTGAACTTTTTCCTTATCTTACAAAGTCTACATTAATAAGAATAGGGATCAAATTTTGAGAGTTTGGTTTAAGTTTGAATTCAAGAAATGAAAAAATTGTGAAGGCTAGAATGGATTTTAATGTATCATTTGGGTTTAGAACTTGCAGTTGTAGATTGGTAACCCAAAAACATAGAATTATTCATTGCTCCTTGTTGACATTGTAGTTGTTAAGGATAAAGGGCCTCAAAATGCAACTAGGGTTAGCTCCAAAGTATACATCGATGTTGTATACTCATTTAATGACGATGATGAAAATGAGGAAGTGAAACAAAAACCAAAGGCTAAGGTAAATGGAGGAGAATCAGGCATCTTCAAGGCAACCTTACGATCTGATACTCATGAGATGACTAAAGAAGAGTAGCACCAACAATACCAAGAAAAACTTGCAAGGAAAAATAATGAGGAGACTACAAGAAGATTGGTTGCAAGGGTAATTGGTACAGGAAATGGAAATGGCTCTTCCAAGCCATCCACTGAGATGGTTTCCTACAAAAATGTGGATGATATCCCTATTTCTAGAGAGCTCATGATTCAGGTTGATATGAAAAATGATGTTGTTTTGGTACCCATATATGGCATCATGGTTCCATTTCATGTAGCCACCATCAAGAGTGTTACAATCCAACAAGATGGAGGGAATTCTTATATAAGGATAATTTTCAATGTTCTAGGTACCGACTTTAATTCCAACTACATGCCAACATTGAAATTCCCTAGCAGTATTTATGTTAAGTAAATTTCCTTTAGATCCAAGGATTCAAAGCACATCAACCATGTGGTACAAATGATTAAATACCACAGACAATCTGTAGCAATGAAAGAGTCTAAAAAGGTAGAGAGAGCTACACTAGTGACTTAGGAGAAACTTTAGGTTTCAAGAAAAAGCCAATTAGGTTGGAAGACTTGTTGATCAGGACAACATTTAGTGGAAGAGGAAGAAATATGACTAGAACTCTAGAGGCCCACCATATCCTACAACCTTTCACACTTCCAAGATACTATAGACTAAATAAACTCTAGAATTAAGCTTATCAGCTAAACATACATGTTGAATATGTTCATTGGTTAGAATGAGGTGACACTAGAACTGATTTTAGCCCTACAATAAAATGGATTTGCATATGACAAAGGTGTCATTCATATATGTTCATTTTTCTATTTTTTAAGAAATGTTTCTCCTAGTCTTGATCTTTTTATAGTGAAGCTCTAAGGAAACAACCACCTATTGTTTCAATGAAATAGTCACTACATTTCTTATGATTCAAGAGGTTGAAAAGAAGCTCGTGAGATTTTATTTCTCTTGAATCTCAATTCTTGATAAGATCACAACTTGTGAAGTGAGAATAAAAACATTACCATTCTTGAATTTGAATCCACAAAATATTTTTAGTAAAGAACTTAGTAAGACACATAAACACCAGAACATAGGATTAAAACTCAAATATTGAAACTCATAAATATAACTCAGTCTAGAAAAAATAAAAGGAGTGGGGAATGACCACAGTAAAACAAAAAAAATGCATAAAAAAGTATACTCATGAATAAAACATATATACACAATGACAAAACAAAGAAGGGAAACCCACATGCAACATAGACATATAGCTGAGAGAAACTTCATAAATTATGTCATAATAGAAAATCAATGTAATATGATATGATGATCCAAAACCTGGCCCTAGTTTCCCTTATTATACAGGAAGTGACAAGCTATAGGCCCATTCATGAAAAATTGTGTCTTTTCCTAATGCTAACTAATTTTGATTTGTTAAACATAAAAAAATGAACTTAATGAAACAATAGTAGCCAACAACACTTGCTCTATTAGTCATCATAGAGAACCCATGACTTTTTAGGATGTGGTGGGATTCTCTTCTCCATGATGAAGCACCTAATCAACTTGCATGTCTTGATGCAAAGTTTCTTTCTCCACACTCAAGGCCCTTTTGTTTCTAGTATTGAATAGGTAAATTTCTAACATATATGCTTGATGTAATCCTCTTTGATGTGAATGTCAATGTTTGAAAAGGAATCTCTCATATTGTACTCTAGATACATGATTCCTTCAAGTTGTTTATGAGCATTATCAAATACCTTTTTCCTCATCATTGATTATCTCAAGTTCTTGTAGTAATATCACAAATGCTCATCCTTCCATTGATCCTTTTCTTTAAGTCCCCCATCATCAAAGAACATAGGAAATGTGATATCTAATTTTTTCTCAAAGTCATCAATATTAGCCTTGATTCTAATACAAAACTGCTCATGTCGATTGACTAATTCATTATATTTGTGGAGTATTTGTTCATCCATGACTTCCATCCTGTCCAATTCTTCTTTCTTTTCTTCCACCCTTTCCTATAACTTCCCATGTTCTTTATAAGTTGAGTGCAACTTTTCAAAGAGGTCCCAATATTGACTAACCTGATTTATTACTTTATCAAATCTCCTTTTGATCATCTCAGAAGCCATCTCAAAATGAATTGGGAGGATGATATGATGGAGAGATGAATGATGAGAACATATAGGACATGGAAAAGATGTGCAAAAGAAGAAAAAGTGATGGTGATAAGGTAGACGACATTGGATTACATGTGGAGTAGCCTATAGTTAGATACCAATAGCAAGGGATTATGAAACGAGATGAGGATAAAGATAATAGGATGGATAGATAAAGATAAGGATATGGAAAGATGTTAGAATGGATTGATAAAGGGATTTTTAGATGGATAGGAAGATAAGGATGGGTGGATGGAAGAGATTGTTATAATGGATGATATCTCCAAGGACTATGTTATAAAGGGAGATAAGTTCCCCCACTCTAAATATGTCGTGTGTTATGAGGTATGAGGGACACAAGATGAGTGGATGGGAAGATAAAGTTGATAATTAGAGGAGGATAGCATGGGTGAATAAGGAATACGATAGAGCGTGGATGAAGGGAATGTATACCAAGAGGTGTCTAAAGCATGCATAGATAGGTGCCCCTGTTTTGATCAAGATCACAAGAAGGATGGAGGGATGGGAGATAAATGGGATATGATGGTAGGATGGAGAATATAGGTGGGGTGGAAGGGATGAATGAAGAGGATGTATAGCAAGAAGATGGGTGCATAGCTGGAAGCATAGCAGGAAGCATAGTAGATGGAGGGAATGCATATCAAGAAGCTTCCCCCAAGTGTGGAAAATGACAGATGGGGATTTACGCATGACGCCTATTTGCTAGGTTTTCATCATGGTACTTATCCAAGGTGCTTGTTTGCCAAGTTTTCACCATTGGACGAATTATTTCTATTTACTATCTTATTTTTTATTATTGTTTTATTTTATTTTATTTTATTGACTTTTCTAGACTTTTTTACTTTTTTGACTTTTTTTGATTTTTGGATAGAATGTGGATAAGTGGATTTAGAAGACATGAGATAAAGATATGGATGGAGGAATCAAGCATCAAGTTCCATAGGAGGTATTAAGATATCATTTGCAAAGTGATTGTTGGATGTTGGTACAACCTTATTAGGATAAATGGATTATGCAAGAGGATGAATTAGAGGGATTTGATGGAGAAGATGTGTGTGATAATGGATGGGATGTTGGAAAGGATATGGATGGAATGATGGGGTAGGTGTGTGATCGGGTGGTGAATTTAGGACCAACATTGGCACATGTGGTGGTGTATGTGAAAGGATAGGAAGATTAATGGATGCAGAATGTAGGGATAATGGAGGAGATGGGATAGTGAATTTTGGGACATAAGGACCCAAAACAAATTTAGGAGATGGTGAAAGAGAATGATTAGCCTTTGGATTAGAAACTTTGGATATTGTTATAGATTTTTCATTTGAAGGCATTGCATCTTTTTTCTTTGTGATCCACATGGTTTTGATTTTTGTTTTGGTGGGCCTTTGTAGCCTATAGATTTGATTTGGATTTTGGATTTTATTTTTCTTCTCTTCACCATTTCTTTTAGAGGGGACATGGGTAGCTATAGATTCATTTGGATGTTTCGATTTGTGTGAACCCTAACCTTGGTACCTGCAAAACAACATGGGTAAACAAGTTAAAAAAGGAATTGCAAACCAAAACAAGGATTCCCCATGAAATCCATTTACAATATTCAAATTAGGAAGAAAATAGTGAAGAACACAATTAAAATGAAAAAACAAAGATTAAATCCTAATTAGAAAAGCAAACACATGATCCCATGGGGGAATTAGTGCCAATTTGATGTGAAAATTGGCCCTTTTCCCAATTCCTATGATGAAAAATTGATGTATTGATGAAAATTTGATCCACTTTCTTGATGTTGAAGAGTGCTCCAAGTTAAAATCTACAAAAACCTAACTATGACTCAATGATAATGAATGAATTTCAAGAGATATTTGAACATGGTAACTTTTCCTATATTGTGGATAATGAAATGAGGATATGACCTCTTTATTTATAGAATTTCCAAGATGGATGAATGTCCAAATTTGAGAAATGTGGGACTAATGTTCATCCAATGGTATGATGCCACTTGTCAAGCTATGAGTGGATGAAGGATGTCCAAGATTTGGGGTTTGTGCCAATAAATGCATAATTTTGAATTTCAAATTTGTTGAAATGACATGCAAGAGGGAAAGGAAAATGCAATAAATGTCCTTTGCGCAATTCAAATTGAGAGAATATTCCAAAAGATGCTTTGTGAGGAAAAAAGAGATTTAATACATGAATTAAATATATTTTCATGTGCAACTTGCATTATCTAGAGGATGGGACATGAGATGAGATTAAATTAATCAAGGGTTAATTAATTTAATGAGAGAGGTTAGATGATGTGACCTATTTGACTCAAATTTATGGATTTATTTAAATCAAATAAGAGAAGAATATGACAAAAAATTAATTAAATAAGGATTTTGATTTATTTAATTAAAAAGAGATGGTGTTAGATTAAATCCAATAAGGTTTTAATTTATTAAATAGAATTTAGAGATTTAATCAAATAAACTAATTATTTAATTAGATCAGATGGATTGATTTAATTAATAGGAGAGAGTGACTTAATTAGATAAAATGATTTATTTAATTAAGAGAGGAATACTGATGAATTTAATCAGATAAGGAGGTTTGATTAAATGGTTAAATCAAGGGATGATTCAGGAAGAAATGATGATAGTACTCAGAATTAAGTGCACAATGTTAATCAGTATATTTTACGTGTCTACATTTTTCCCCTCTTTGAAGCAATGCACTCGTTGTGTTGGTTCAAAGAATAAACGATCTCGATCAAAGCCAAAAAAATTGATATTTAAAAACTTGCCCCACTGCTTCCTAGAAAAAGAAAATATGCCAATAGAATGCCCCCTCGAGAGATCGGATGAAAATTCCAATTTTTGGGTGATCTCACAAAAAAAGGTGACAAAGTACCCGATAGGTCTGAAAGGGCTCCAAGAGACTAAAAACATGTCTAAACACAATAAAATGATAAAAAACAAGCTTCAACCAGACAAAAATAGGTTCGAGGGTCCGAAACCCTAGCAAGACAGCCAAACAGGGTGAAAAACCCTAATTTTTAAGCTTAAAAGGGGCTCGAGGGGTCACTTTCAAGCCATTTTCACACACCTCCCCTACACATCACTGATTGAGTTCAGACTTACTAGCGGCCACCTAGCATCGAGGCATTGGTATGTGGTCCTTTTCCAAGCTTCTTCTTTTAATTTAATGCCTTATTTAATTCTTTAAATGAGCGGCTTGTCTCCGGCGGTGCTATATAGCGATGCTCGGCATTCAAATTGCATCACACAATGTTGTTTTACACCACAATAGTACAATTTGGAGTTTAAAAACTCTAACACTAGGCTCGGGATCGACTAGTAAATTTTGATAAAGTGCACTGCAGTGGTGCCCATTTCACAAAAATTGTGACACTAGAAGGGAAAGCGCGCTGCAACAATGCCATTTGGCTCTTTCTAGGTTCTAGCATCAGAGTTTGAGAAAATCAAACTACGATGCCATCACAAACTGCATCGTTGGGGAAGTTTTTGGATTCGACCAGAAATTTTTCAAAATTTTTAACATGTTGACCTTCCTTGATGCAGGATGTGGTGAGGGAGATCTACTCTTAGGAGCACCAATCACAAGATTTTTCTAGCATCTTGTGAGACCTGAGCGACCAGGACCAGGATCAACTTGGGGTTGTGGGGTTTTGGAACATTGCATATGCAACACCTATGCGAACTCACCTAGGGATGTTGTCAGAACTGGCAAAGAGGTGGCACAGTGAGATGACCTCATTTCATCTCCCCACTAGCAAGGCCACCGTCACTCTAGAGGATGTTTGGCATATTTTATGATTACCGATTCATGGTTGATGGGTGATTTTTGATATGGATGAGGGGCGCGAGGCCTGCTATAAAGTCCTCACCACATGAGACATCATCTTCAGTGAGGGATAGATAGAGTTGGAGCGATATAGGGTCATAGCACCTCCCTACCGCTAGGCGGTTGTAGCCATCATCTCGAGTCTTGTTGCCCCAGAAAAATGAGGGCAATATTTCAGTCCTAGATGGGGATCATGTTGGGAGTGGATGGTTCAAGACAGGCCAACTCATTTCACATGGGGGCATGTTCTTCTCGCTTCACTTTACAGAGGTCTCCATGAGTACGTGTACATGGACGATAGAGCGCTGGGAGATGGAGTGACTTTACTTCATGTCCGGGCGTGAGAGCACATTTGTGTGCTACGTCCACATGTCGTTCTAGTTTCGATGGGGGTAGATGATCCCCTTGTGGCACGATACGAAGGCAGTCTATCCTTTACACACACTGGTGAGCACGGGATCCCCTACTAGAGGCGGGTCTTAGATGAGATGCTAATTTTTTACTTGGAGACCGTACCTTGGTTAGCCTAGATAGGCCGACGATGTTGATCAGCTCTTGTATTGCCTCCATGATGTAGACAAGGGTTAGAATCTCCTTACCAACACAAAATAAGCACAACTAAATCACCTTTAAATCCTTATCACTCAATCTCATCAATTTTCCATTCTTCAAGCCTTCATGGCTAGTAGCCCTCCAAACTAGGTTTTTGAACCTCAACTCACAAACGGCTGATCAAACCCACAAAATATTATACTTTCCAGACACCCATTTGGTCATTCCATCACATATCTGAAAATAAGATATTGTTGTTTTTTAACAACCTGCTGATCCAACCTTTTTCTACACTGTTTCTAGGCCTAATTAGGCCACTTTTCTAAAGGAAGTGCCTTCAAAACCTACCAAAAACCCAAAAACTCATTTGGGCAGCAATTCCCATATATCAAAACCCCCAAATCCACAACTTTCATATTGAGAATCACCTTGCAACAAGACACCCACAAAAACCCTCATTTTTAAGCATGTTTCTTAGGGGTTTATTGAAAAGGTATACTCCAGGCTTCTAAAACTCTTACCAACTATTCAAAAACCTTCCAATACACTTAAAAATTCTCCAGAAACTCACCCACATCCTCTACCAATGCTGCACCATCATATTCCTTCTCTGAGCCATCATCTTGCAATGGAAATTCACACTTTTCCACCTAGGGCATCACACCTTGACACTCAAATGAACACACCTGCATAAATTAGAACCCTACACACCTAAGAATACATATTTTGGTCCATTCCACTGAGATACATCAACTACAGAAGGTGGAATGGACCTTTTTTCACATTTTAGGTGCCCTCAAAAACCTTATACAAAAGATACACAGGCAGTTTTAGTAAAACATTTGTAAAATGTGCAAAACTCAATATTTTTTGCTCAAACCAGAAGCATTGGAAATCTAATTCATTTATCTATTCACCCATATAATAAATTTTCAAAAGGAAGGCCGTACAATTCCGTACCAGGCCTAAAAATAGTGAAAAATATGCAAAATATGGAAAACACAATTGTTCTTTTATTGAAATTTCTCTCCAGATGCCTCCAACCTTCATTACAAACGTGGATAAATGTTTTTAAAGACATATTGAACCTTCCCAACTGAGAATAACTGACTTTTGAACTTCATTTTCACTAAATAACCTTTAAACTCTCTAATTTGCACTTTTCAGCATTTTTGCCTAGACAACTTTTACACATTTTGTATTTTTTATATTTTTTTGACTCAAATGACCCCAAACCAACTTGAATACATTTAAATAGTTTAAATAAACCTTATTAAACATAAAATGACACAAAACCACCTAAAACCTAACATTTGACTTTCTTTGTAAAATTCAAGCTTGGTGCTCCTGCACCACTCCAGGACCAGTACATGCAAGGGTGAGAGCATACTATGATCGAGAGGTACCTGCCCAGGTGCATGCAGCACCAGTTTGGAAAGTCGCAAGATCATCCTGATGATGCCTATGTAGCCATCTTTGTTGGCAGCATGACACAGGTGTCATGGGGACAGTACATTCCTACCTCAGTGGCAGTAGATAGTTTCAGACAGCTGGTAGCCCTGCCATGGGCTTATGATCAGAGCTTAGTGGATCTAAGCACCACTCAAGCCTACAGGGACTAGTTCTGACCTACACTTTGGATGAATATTCTAGGTGAGGACCCAGATCTACACATAGTTAGAGGCAGAGGGCGAGGACGAGGACGAGGATGAGGACAGAGGTTTGAGATTTGACAGGTTCCACCAGTTGCGCCTCCAGTCCCGCCAGGTCATGGGGATGTACCGATGCAGGATCAGCAGTAGGAGCCACCAATTCTACTGCCATGAGCAGAGGGTGAGGATCAGGCTCATGTGCAGCCACAAGTATAACCAGCAGGAGAGGTAGATGCTCGATACAGCTTAATTGCATAGCTACAGGCCCAGGTTTAGGCAGTGACTGCCAAGAGAGATCAGGCAAGGGATGAGAGAGAGTAGCTCAGAGCAGAGAGAGATCAGGCTGTGTAGTAGAGGCAAGCTACAGAGCTATAGGTAGCTACTAAGTTAGGTTAGAGGTAGCAGATAGAGAGTATCATGGCCTCCTCCTCCCAGGGTACAATGTCAATGCGATCCTACAGGGATGCTATCCAAGAGGCAGAGTATTATCGATGATCTTATCACGAGGCCGTACCCAGGGTAGAGTGGGTCCCAAATTATTCAGAGCAAGCCAGCAATAGACCAGCAGAGGGTCATGGTGATAGGGGCGAGGGCAGCATTCATAGGGATCGAGCCTAATTGAGATGATATGATACTTTTTGTGCCTTATGGGCTCATTTTTGATAGCCCGATGGGCCTTTTATACTAATTGACATATATGTATAGTGATCTAATTTATTCTTTGTACTATGACAGTGACAATATTCATGATATATATGAGTTGATGATGATTTTGATGCAATGCACCATGTTCTCTTTTATGCATGGATGGTTTATTTCTATATCCTTTGCAATGATGTCCTTATGGATGTCTTTATTTATGATGATGCATGCATTATGATTATGACTAATAGATCTATATTATGTTACCCTATGATATACAAATGTGATGATCTATTTATGATAATGCAAATGCGATGGTCCGATTTGTAAAATGATATGATACATTGTGCACATGCAAAATGATATGTATTTTTTTCTTATGAAATGTTAATGAATGGATGGATATATGAATTTTGTATGTTTATGCCTGTGGAATGATTTATGCAATGAATATTTTATGAGATGATTATGGAATATGAAATATGAAATGCGATGGTCGTGATATGATGCAAATGAGATGGTTTATTTATGATGCTTAGAATAACAAATATTATTATCTTAAACATATTAAATGATGATGTAATGTATGTGATGCAATGGTATGTTAATGCAAAGTGGTATGATGATGCGTGATGTAATATAAATGTAATGTGATGATATGATGTTATGATGTTATGCATGCATGCATAATGAATTAGATGCTTGCAAAAATGATTATTAAATGCTTCCGTAGATGCTATATGATGATTTATATGATAGATGGTAATATGAAATGGTTATGAAATGCAAATGAATGTTTATGCAATGATTGATATAATGTCATGAGATGCAATGTAAGTGGTGAAATGCACTAACATGGATGCACCTATCTATGAAGAATATTTATGATAACCTATTTATATGATGATTAAAATGCAATGTGTATGCTTCCTATATGGTATGTTTATGCAATATGCTAAGGAGTTGTGGATGCAGGATTGATGGAGATGATGGTGATAATGATCAACTATCATAGTACCTTGTTAGTGCGGTTAGTAAGAAAAGAAGAAGTCATTTCAATAAGACATAAGATGATGCAAATGCAAATGATGATGATGGTGATAACACACGTGGTATGATGCAAATCCCAATGCTGAGGAATTGGGATTTTCAAAGGGCCAAATTTTTTTATGTTTGATAACAAATGTGGTATGATGCATCGAGGTATAGAAAACTAGGATGGTGTTATACCCAGTGAGATGAACTTTGACTCAACAAGTAGATAGGAGTATTCTTGTTCATAGCTGACATATGGAAACCTTGTTAGGATGCACTTCAGAAGTTTTAGGCACCTCAGACCAAAAAATAGGAAGGTAAACCTATCCATGCAATAGTCAACAAGTTGCCCTAGACCTCTTCCATACATACCTAACAAAGAAAGTATTCACTGAGGTTATATTACAGAACATCCAACAAGCATAGCAAACAAAAGATAATGATCGTTGCCCCATTCATATCTCTCTAAATCCTCTATTTTGGGATATCATCGAGATGCCCTTGGAATGAGCACAAATAAGATAAGTCATAAGATAAAGACCAAGTAAACAAACAAACTAATGCTCTTCAATACTGCTAATGGAAAAAGGATGTGTTTTCTAAGGATGATAACTAAAACTTATTGCCAAAAGATAATTCCCATTGTAGGAAGGATTCATCTTAGGACATGTTAGTGGATGGCGGCACATCATTTCGTTTATCCAAAGTTCTCTAAGGGATGATTGATATGGGACCAACTGGATGATAAGTTACCAATACGAAGAGATGACCAACTTGCTTATGCACTGACTTAGTCTTAAGACTTGACGTTTGGAGTTCTGGTTTTTTAATTTGCTAGACTTGTTTCTAACTATTTCACCAAAGGTTGAGGACAATGATCAGTTTATCATGGATGGTGTTATTGTGGGTACAAGTGAGATGAGATGGATGGATTTTCAAATATTTGGATGTTTTTGATGTTTTGCAATGTTTTGAGGCTATTTTTGGTACTTTCAAGATTTTTGCAAATGTTTTGATTTTTGATTTTCTATTTTTTTTGGGATTTTCTAAGATTTCGACCAAGATACTTAACCTAAAGACCTATCCTAGGGGTCTCAAGGGCTAATCAACATATTAGCCTTGCCAATGTTATACACACATAGACCACATAGTTTGACTGATTACTTGACATATTCACAGATGATGATATACATGTTGAGATGTCAGTTTATTATGACAGACTCCTAAAGGACTGACCTAAGTGTCTTGAGGGATGATCAAATATCAACCTTGCCTACATTCAAGCTCAAAGACAATGTAGTTCCACTGACGACTTTATTTTTGATCTTTTGACTGACTTTTGACCTATTTTTGGATTTTTTTGACATGTTTTTGAATTTTTAGATGTTTAGGACTTTAAGAATATACATGAATCTGATCCAATGAGAACATGCCCCCAACGTGATGCAATAGACTACTCCGATAAAGGCAGGACAAACTGAGCTTGAGGATGGGCCAAGTAGTACTGAGAGGGATCATGATACGAACATAGGCCCAAGCTATGATGTGGATACAAGTGGATGAGTGATGGATGGAGACTTGAATGTGGTGTTGATGGAAGCGAAATGGATGGATGATGCAGAACAAGTTGTAAAGATCCTGGTGAATGGAAAGTGCTTATTTACACAAGGCGCTGCTTGCCAGGTTTTCACCAAGGTACTTGCCCAAAGTGCCACTGAAGTGGTTTTCACTAGAAGATGACTTTTCTCTTTACTATTTTTTATCCTTTTTCTAATTTTTTTGGATTTTTTTTTTGTTGTCACCAAGATGCCTTTTTTCCAAGTTTTTGCTAAGGTAACCATTTTTTTAGGACATTCTCTAATTTTTTGGATTTTTCATTCTATACCTTGAAAGATTTAGGCATAAAAATTTTTGAGATGGGAACTATTCATGGGCTCCTACAAAGGTTCCCCTTCAAGTGTTGATAACCGATATGCCCCTGACTTATAACTTGTTATGATGACGAAAGGTCCTAACCATTTAGGTTTGAATTTTCTTTTGCTACTTGGGTTTGAGACATTTTTCTAATTCTCTTTTAAGACCAGTTCTCCAACTTGGAACGTTCTGCTTCTGATTTTCTTATTCTAGCTCCTTTTGAGTCTATTCTAAGACTTGTAAGTGATTTAAAGTATTTATCCATTTCTCATCTAGTAGCTCTTGCTCATTTAGTCTTGATACCCGATACTCTTCATCCATGATGAGGTTTTACAGTGATATCCTGAGGGATGGGAGCTCGATCTCAATCAGGAGTACTACTTTTGATCCATAGACCAAGGAGAAAGGGATGGCACTGGTAGGTGTGCAGAGGCTAGTTCAATAGGCCTAGAGGGCGAGATTAAGCTACAAATGTCAGTCATGACCTACATCATTAACTATTTTCTTAAGGATTTTCATAATGGTTTAATTTGTAGCTTTTTCTTGGCCATTGCCTTGGGGATAGTATAGAGTGGATAAGCAATGTTGGATTTTAAATTTTTTGCATAAGTCACAAACCTCCTGATACTTGAATGGTGTTCCATTATCTCAGATAATAGAAAGTGTGGAAAACCATAGCGGCAAATGAGATAGTTCAAAAAGAACTTGGAAATCTGCTTCCCAGTTATGTATGTCATGGGTATGGCCTCCACCCACTTAGTAAAGTACTTTGTGGCAGTTATGATGAATTTGTGGTCGTTAGATGAGGTGGGTGTGATTTTCTCAATGAGATCGAGTCCCCACTGCGAAAAGGGTCATGGTGTGACGATCAGATGAGGCTCTTGAGCTGGAGCATGGATGAGATCCCTATGTTGCTGACATTTTTGGCATGATCATGTGCTTCTTATTCCATTGTGGGCCAGTAATACCCCATCCTTAGCAGTTTCTTAGCTATGGTCATTCCACTCGAGTGTGAACCACATATATTGTTATATAACTCAGTTATAGCAGTCAATGCCTCTTCAGTGTTTAGGCAGCATAGTAGGGTTCCTTCTATGCTCCTACGATATAGGGTATCACCTAAGATGAAAAATTTGGATGCCTTTTTAACAAAGGTTAGTTTTAGGTTTGATGGTAGGTCAACGGGTATGACTCCTATGTGAAGATATATGTAGATTTCATGATACCAAGGATCACCAGGACCAACAATTTCACACACATATTCTAATTCTGGTACCTTGAATGCGGGAATGAGAAGCTTCTTGATCAGGAATTCATATTTTGGAACGTTGTGAGGGATGTCTAATAGGGACCCAATTGTTGCCATGGCATTTGCTGCTCTATTGTTGGTTCTAGGAATTTGCTCAAATGTTATTTCTATAAAATATTCCTTGAGAGTCTCCACCAATTTCTTGTATGAAGTGAGCTTATCATCCTTGTTATGATATTCATTATTGACTTGATTTATGATCAATTGAGAGTCTCCATACACTTTGAGAGCTATGATGTTCCATTGCACTATTATCCTGAGACCTATGGTTAAGGCCTCATATTCTGTAATATTATTAGTGCAAGGAAATGCCAATTTGTATGACCTTGGTATGCAATCTCCTTGTGGGGTGATGAAGAAGACACTAGCTCCTGATCCGTGTTGTGTGCATGAGCCATCAATGTATATTTTCCAGTGGTTGGCTATGTTGAGTTTAAAGATGGATTTATCTAGAAACTCTGAGACAAGAGGATTCTTGTAATAAATAGGTGCTTCTACTAGTTGAACTACAATAACTTTTCCCTTAATGGCTTTCCACTCTACATACTCGATGTCATACTCTGATAGTATCATCACCCATTTTTCCATTCTTCCTATGAGCATTTCCTTTGATAATAGATACTTGAGGGGGTCAATTTTAGTGATGAGCTTTTTCTTGTGTGCCAACATGTAATGTATGAATTTTTGAGATGTAAACACTACTATGAGACATGCTTTTTTGATGAATGAGTATTTTAACTCATGACCAACCATTGTCCTGCTAATATAGTAGATAGCCCTCTCCATTTTGTTTTCATCATGCTGAGCTAGGAGAGCTCCAAGGGCTATTATTGTTGCTAATACATATAAGATCAATGGCTTTTTTGGGATGGGTGGTATTAATACTGGTAGTGTCAGTAGATATTCCTTGATTTTGTTAAATGCCTCTTCACATTTTGTATCCCATTTGTATGCTACTCCCTTGTGGAGTAGGTGAGAATATGGGTTCTTCTTATCTACTAGTTGTGCTATGAACCATCGAACGGATTGAAGTTGGCCTTGGAGGCCTCTCAGTTGCCTTAATGTTTTTGGTGCCTCCATCTCAAGGATTGCTTTTACTTTTGCTGGATCCACCTCGATACCCCTCATGGACAATATGTATCCTAGAAATTTACCTGATTGTACATTGAAGATGCACTTCTTGGGATTTAATCTTTGTACTCCTCTAGTCTGTCAAAAATGGCACCTAGGGTTGCTATGTGATCTTTTCTCTTTCTAGACTTAGCTAGGATGTCGTCGACATAGTCTTTGACTATCTTATGAATCATGTCATGGAATATCAATGTCATGGCCTATTGATGTGTTTCTCCTACGTTCTTTAGGTTGGATGGCATCATGTTCTAGCAATAAGTCCCCCATGGACAATTGAAGGCTATCTTATGTTAATCCTCTTTTGCTATCATGATCTGATTGTACCCTAAGAATCTATCCATTAGTGACAACATCTCATGTCCCATTGTCATGTCTACTATCATGTCGATGTTTGGGAGTAGAAAGTCATCCTTTGGACATGCTTTGTTCAAATCTCTGAAGTCTGTGCATATTCTAATTGCTCCGTTAGGCTTTGAAATAGGTACCAAGTTTGATACCCATTCTGGATAATCAGTTGGTCAGATGAATCCTGCATCTAACAACTTTTTGAGCTCCATTTTGACCAATACGATGATTTGAGGATGCATTTTTCAGAGTTTTTGTTTGACTGGCTTTGCTTCTGGATACACTATTAAGTGATGAACTATAGTCTTTGGATCAAGCCCTATCATGTCAGCATAACTCCATGTAAAGTTTATTTTCCTTTCTCTTAGGAATGCTGCTAGGATTTCTTGCTCTTTTGATAATAGTGATTCCGCATAAAATGTGATATGTAGAGTCTCCTTTGTTCCTAGGTTGACAAGATTGCATTTTTTGGCCAAGACTGCTGACTTCTGATGAATAGATCTTAAAGGGAGATTGAATCCTTCATCCTTGGGCACCTTAGATAGGTTTTCACCATTGTATATGCCCTTTCATTTTAATTTTTTCTTGTTAGAGAGTGCCACAGTGTGGTTTTCACTCAAGGACTTGGATATGATTCTTAGTTTCTCACTTTTGTGACTAAAGGATTCAATCATTTCTCCATAATAGGAATGTGTGTCCAACTCCATTATAAAACCTGCTTTATGATCTCCATCTAGAATGTTATCTCTCAATCCCATGAATTCTAAGAGCGCCTCATCATTTTCAAATGTATCAAGAACAGGTGGTCCTCATTGATCGTAGTCGATGAGTTGGGGACATACTAAGTGGATCTCATGATCTTGATGGTTTGGTTTGAAGGAGAGGGTACTAATCATACACAAGGTGGTGTCCTCAAATAACCTAGGTAGATTGGTCATGGTCTCCTTGTTATCGCTACTAATATAGGCCTTAGTTATAAAGTTATGTATGTCTCTACCTATGGATATTGGTGAGCGTACTTCTACTACTATTGGATGAGGAGAAATATTAACCATTCTAACTAGAGGACTTCAGCCATGTATGGTTATACTTAGAGGGGTACATCCAAGGCCAATATTTTTTATGGGTCACGTCTCTGGCATGACAGGTATTATGAGCCCATTATCATCGTTTCCCAGTCTTTGATTTTTGTCGTAGCCCATTGTGAGCATCATTTGGAGACCCTTACTTCAATCATCCATTGGAAAATTGATTGTTGGTCTTTCATCTTGATAGAGCATATGTGATGGATCTGCTTCAATAACCTCCTAGCCAAGGTCTCCCCATCTTGTGAATTTGGGATAGTCTTCAGGAGACGTTTGTGATGTGGAAGCTTGATTTTCTTGTGGGCGTCTGCATGATCTGTGAGATTGTGGTAACTCTCCTATCACAAAAGCATTTTTAGGGAGTTTTTAGCTTCCAAAACTGTCTTCCTAGATGATAATATTGATGTCAAAAATGGTGGGAATGGTGGGAGTGGCAGGTGTCTTTGTCATAGAAGTGGATGCGAGGATGGCAGGATTGATGTATTGTGTGGATGGGCCCTCATCATTTTTCGGTACTTGGGGGATTTTGTAATATTTTGCTTCAAGATTTTTGCAGTACGAGAAAGGTTCAGGATCTCCATGGATGGCAACTTCTTGTCCATTATGTGTAAATTTTACACATTAGTGGAAGGTTGATGCTACTGCTTTCATCACATGAATCCATGGATGTCCTAAGAGGATATTATATGGTAAATTAGGGTCCAATACCTGACAAGTGGTTTCCATGAGATTCGGCCCTATTTGAATTGGGAGTTTGATTGTGCCCTGAGACACTCTTTCTTGGTCATCATATGCTCTTATCATGATACCCTTCCCTTTGCCGATAGAATTTTCTAATATTTTCAACTACTCGATGAGGCTGAGAGAATAGATATTCAAACCTGCACCTCCATCCACCAAGACCCTTTTGATTTTTCTTTTATGCACTATGGCTTCCAAGTGAAGTGCATGGTTGTGAGATGGTTGGGTGGGGAAATCCTGGATAGAGAATGTAAGGAGATTAGGTGTAATGATATTTCTGACCATAGCTTGGAATTTCTCTGCATCAAGATTTGTGGGGATGGTGGATGAGGCCAACGCTTCTTCAAGGATTTTCATATGGGAAGGTGAGATTTTTAACAAATCCATGATGGATATGTGTGTTGGCATTCTCTTAAGTTGATCTAGGACATTGTAGCCATTAGGAATGGATCTAGATGCAGGGGCTATGTTTGGTTGGGATGATCCTATGATGGTTACTTTGCCGCCTCTTGTGGTGACTCCACAATCTTTGGCATGGGCTCCCTTGATGGTGATGACCATGTAGTATTCATTTAGGGAGGCAATGACTATTTCATATACATGATTTACATTTCCCTTCCCTTTGTTATTTTTATTCCCTCTGTTGCCATGGTTCAGCATCGAATTCGTATATATCTTAAGATCTTGATTTCCTATAGGTTGTTCCACGTTTATGATTTTCTTATTAATGAGATCTTGGATGATGTTTTTGAGTCTCATGCAACTATTTGTGGTGTGGCCTTTGATTTTATGGAATTCACAAAGTTGATTCTCATTATACCAAGGAGTTTTGACATCTGGTTCTTGGTAATTCTCAAATGTAGGAGGCTTGATGAGTTTTTCGTCTATCAATTTTTTCATTATGTCCTCAAGTGGTTCCCCCAAAGTGGTGTATTTTTGTTTTGGATAAATCTTGCATTGGGGTGGTCCTCTTTGGTCATTCAAATTATTAATGGTTGGATTGTTGTTGGGTTTGTGTGTTGTGTGATGAGTGTTTTGGTATTGTGTTTGGATTTGTGGTGCAGGTGTATTTTGGCGAGGAGCACTAATGACCACCTTGGCATTGACAACACCATCATTAGTGATATTTTGTTCCTTTCCCATGTGTGAGGTTTGTCATTGTAGTTGGATGGTGGGTGATTGTTTTGTTGTTCATGGTATGATGTCGATTCCATGGGTTGAGTCACAAGGGCTCTTTCAATACTAAGCACCTTGGGAATCAATTGATCATATGTGGTGATGCCCTAAAATTTGAGATGAAATGCCAAACAGCTTTCAAGGTTGGCTATGATGGTGCAAAATTGTTGTTCTTTTGGCATGGTCCACTTGCTCTGATTTGCCTTGGATCACCATCCTTGTAGGAATGAGGCAAATGATTCTCCCTTTCCTTGTTTCAGAGCTGAAAGTTCTTCTAGACTAACATCCATTGTGATGTTGCATGCATAGTTCTTAATGGATGCATCTATAATTTCTTGAAATATTCTAATTCCTAAAGGTAGATGAGAGAACCATTCCATAGCGTGGCCTACCAAGCTCATAGGAAATAGCTACATTAGATAAGTATAATCATATGCGACCTCCATGCAATGGACCTAGAATTCCCTGATGTGATCTTCAGGGTTTCCCATCCCTCAATATTTGTCAAATTTGGGGATTTCAAATACCTTAGGGAATGTTTGCATTACTAAGCTCCTATCAAATGGATAGGGACATAAGTTGCTTGGTGTTTTGGTTGTTCACCCTGATTGAAGGTTGACCACTTGTTGTGAGACCAACTTGAGTTGTGTCATCACATCATTTGGGGGATCAGGGGGTGGGATGAAAATTTTTTGGGGTGTTTCAATCATGGGTTGGATGGGTGGGTTGGTTGGTGCGTTGTTCAATGGTATCTATACGTTCTGGCGAGTGAGGTAGGCTTCCACCTATTTTTGTATGAACAATCCTTGTTGTTGATCTTGTTGTTGCTACACTAAGATGTGTGCTTGCTATTGTGCTTGTTGTTGTCCTAACAACGCTTGTTGTTATGCTTGTTGTTGTTCCAACAATGCTTGTTGTTGGGCTGCCAACTCTACTACTTCTTGCTAGTCTTGATATTGCTTTAATGCTTGTTGATATGCTTTCAATTGAGCTGCTTGTCTTTCTGTTAGGAGTTGTGTTTGATATTGGGCTTGTTGTGCTTGATATTGAGCTTGCACTTGTGTGGTTTGTGCTTGCAATGCTTTTGTGGCTTGAGCAGCTTGGGCAGCTTTTTTTTGTTGTTGTTGCAATAATGCTTGGGCTTGTTGAGCTTATAATGCAGCTTGTGCATCTTAGGCAGCTTGTTATTGTCTTTTTTGCAATAACATTTGGGCTTGTTGCACTTGTAATGTGGCTTGTGCAGCTTGGGAAGCTTGCTGAGCAGCTAATTGTATAGCTTTTTGTTTCTAAACTTGTTGGTATCCTCATTGGAAAGTAGCTTACAATGCCGCATCATATTGGCTTGATGTTGTAAAAATTGGTGGTGGTGGGGGTGGTGGTGGATTTGGGATGGTGTTTGTGAAGGTGGTGTTGGTGATGGATGGTGTTGTTGATATGGTTGGTCCTTGAGAGACCATGTTTTGTGATGCTAAGGGAGTGTTTGATGATGTTGTGATTGCTTGTGTGTTTTTTGTTTGTTGTTGCGATATCAACAAAAAATTTGAGCATATGGTATGATGCTTTGATTGATATTTGGGATAGTGGTTTGATTGATATTTGATAGAGGGGGGAATCCCTAAACTAAGGAGTGATGTGGATGATGATGGTAATGGTGGAAGAGGTGGAAATTTTAGGGTTGCAAATTCTTGTGAAAATGTTGTGGTGTCAAAGATGCCCCTTGATGCAAACATGTCTCCTTCCTCTTGTGAATTTGTGAGGAGAGGAGTTTGAGGTGTTGCGCGAAAGTATGATGATGATGGATCATGATGGAACATGAGAGGAACATTCTTATGTAATGGGTTTTCAAGTATGTTTTATTCCAAGGTAGTGTTTGCATCCAGGTTTTGATTATTAACAAGGGGGTGTGCTTGTAGAACATTGAGAAATTCATTTCCCTTGTTAATGTTGGGTTGGGTTGGAGAAAAAGATGTCATGATTTGCGGAATGTTTTGCGTGATGTTTTGGGATGGGGGTATAGATGAGATGGGAATGGTGGATGAGATTGGCAGAAAAGATGTCTCCACTATAGTACTCACATCACAATATGAAGGCAATTTGGCCCCTTGTTTTGCTAGCTCAAGCATGTATAATGAATGGTTGAGCCTCATCATGATGTTGATGATTCTATGATTGTCTAGATTTTGGGGTATCTCAGTCATTTCCTCATGAGACATTCCAAAGGTAAGGTCCTCTCCTCGGTTTTCTTCTTGTGGATTTTGCGATGATGAGAGAATCAAAGTATTACTCGATTCGGCGGGATAAATTTATGTGTTTGTTTGGCTAAGATTGCTTGAAGTGGGTGTTTCTTTGTTGGATTCCATACTCTTCTTGTATTGAGATCTAGTTTGAACCATAAAACATGGATCAATTTTTGAGAATATGGGAGATGAATCTCTTAATTCTTTAGATCGATCTTTACTTTATGCCCAAAGTAGAAAGTCTTAGAATGTCTTGAGGATCAAAGGTGATGATATGGTGATGATGTGAGGGATGGATAATGTGGATGTTATGGTATTTTGATCAATCTTGATGTGAGATGCTAGGCTTTTCGGACTTTCAGATATGTTTCACATTTTTTATTTTGATTTTTCCTTTAGATTTTGTCCTTGGTATTGTTTGGTTTTGATTGTTTTGATTTTTTGAATAAAAGGACCCTAAGA